>VXBT01006918.1:39361-208991 GCA_013400235.1 Oriolus oriolus | reverse complement strand
GACCCCGGCGCTCGGCGGGAGCGGATCCGAGCGGGGGCCGCCGGCAGCCGGGCGAGCCGGGGAGAGGCAGCGGCCCCGCGGGGATGCCCCGTTCCCCGCCCGCTCTCCGCGGGTCTCGGTGGCCGCGGCCTCCCCCTGCCGGCCCCGCCGCCCGCGGAGGAAGCCTGGGGCGTCCCGCAGCGACCCCAGGGCGGCGGGAGCAGCGCCCGTCCTTCCCCGCAGCCTCCGTGAGGCGGGCGGGCCCCGCGCCCGCGGAGCCGGGAGCCGCATCCCTGCAGTGCGCGGTGCGGTCCAGCCCTCGGCCGGGGCCGAGCGCAGTGTATCGGCTTCCACTTGGCCCCTGAATAAACAAAGCGAACATATGTCCCATATTCGTGACAGATGGTTCAAACAGAGAACTATTTAGTGGTTTTCCCACAGTTGCTACTATGTGCCGCTCCCCCGAAACCCAACAAAATGCAATTAGCCTAAAATAGCGTCAGCTTCCAGATTTCCTTGCTTTCATATGTGGAAAATTTGATTCAGGTGGTTTTGTGTTCTGGCTGCAACCAAATGTGTTGTTTGGGTTTATTTTTTTCTATTTTTAAAAGAAGTCAGTATATATGTTCCTTGGCAGTTTTGTCAACAAGCTATTTGGCCCATTTGACTTAAGGAATTTGCTTCTCCTTGCAATAAATTTTGCCTAAAGGAGTTTGCCTCGCCTCATGAGATGGGAGATGATCAGGCTGGCCACTTTTTTAGCAAAAACTGGATGGCAGATGGAGCTAAACTGTTGTAAGGTACTTCAAAACACTTATTTAAAAGCTTAGCATATGCGAGGATGTACAGAGAGTACAACATTCATAGAACCCAAATGGAAGAGGCTTATTTTTGTTTGGTTTGTTGTTCGGGTTTTTTTTTCCCCCTCTCCTGCCACTTTTTCTTAACAGACAGATTTGCATTTCTACCCAAAAAAACCTGAACCCCATGACACACAACAAAAATAAAACTAAATCCAACAAAACCCAAAAAACCACTTGTGCAAAGTACTGGTTTCCTCAGTGAAATTGCAATACTGATATCAAGTTGAACTAATTAAGTCACAAGTTTGGTGTTTTGGTTGTTTAATGTGAAGAGGCATATGCTATGGCATGGTCACGAAGTCTATTATCTGCTGCGTGTACAAGGATGTAATTGGAGAAACAAAGACAATGACCAGAGTTCTGGAGTATTTCAGGATAATTAGAAGGTGCTAAGTTGGTGATAGCATTGACGATTCAAGACATCTTCAGCTTTTCAAATAGCTGGTATTTAATGAAACAAGTTGGTTTTCCAAACACTTCAATAGAAATTGAACTGGGTGATACAGAGAGATGATTACTTCTTCACTGGTAATTTTGAGATCATTATGACACAAGATAAGCTCTGTATAGAAGTTATCTGTGTATCTAACACAAAGGTAGCATAATTCACCTGTCATTTAGAAGCCTAAGTCAAGAATAGCTACAACATTCACAGCAGAGTATAGCAACTGAAAATCAGACTGAAATCCAGGCCACTTTTTACAAAACCATTCGTGCATTAATGTCCTGAACGCATACACACACACACACACATACGCACAAGTTACTTGGCATATAAAAAAGCAACTCATTGCAAATCTCTGCATTAATAACTACTTTTGCTGTTATAAAACACAGCTTTTGTGGGGTGTTCACTGTTACAGTAAAACTGAAATCACATTTTAAGTGTTAAACGTGTAATAAAATGTCGCTGACAGTTCAGAAATAACAAAACAGCTGGAAAACATGCATCCAAAAATTCTGAATACTATCTAAACACTCCTTTTGCCAGTATTTTGACTCATCTCTGGGAAACTACCACCCAAAGTGAAAAAAGGTTAAAAGGTTTTAATGGAAAAAAAGTTTAAAATGCAACCATGTTTGAGAAACAAGATCCAAGAAGAAAGTCCCTGCTACATACAGTTGCTCAGAATATCCAACTGCTACACACTCTTCAGCAGGACAATAGGTGGGAGAAAGCTTCTTAAAAAACCATGTGACATTTGTTCCACATTTGTTCCACAGCAGAAACTACCTTTTTTTCCTTTTTTCCTTTCTGAGATGGAATTCTTAATAAATTTTTGTTGCAGTGAAAATCCCATAAGCCACTCTGTCGCTGGAGTCACAATCCTTTGGGTCTTTGCACAGTGTTTTCCAACTGCCTTTTACCTGCCCTGGGGTAAAACTAAGTCATTGAGTGTTTTGCTGTTGATTTCAGTCAAACCAAGGTCTGCCTTACCATTTGTATCTGTCAATCACTCAACTCATGAGTCTCTTCAGACAAATGAAGAATAAAAGAATAAGCCATACAGAACTACTTAATGCAAATATTTTAAAGATATTTAAGCTTTTAAAGTATTCTGGTGGTTGAGTTTTATAAAAAAGTTTCAGAACAATTTATATAATATATATAAGGTGTAGCTGGTAAGGACAAACACTTCATTAGAGGAAGGATGACAACAGAATCACCACTAGATTATTGTTTAAAGGCCATTACAGTATAAATAATGTGGAAGGCAGAACCAACCACTTCAAGCTACTTGCTGCCAATATGAACTGCCAGTACTTCAGTCTTTATGTAGTTACTGGTTTCTTTGTAGTTGGAAGCTGTTATACAATAGCTGGTTTTCTTTCATTGAAAACTTTTCACAAAGAAAAGGCAAAGTAATGGGGATAGTGGAGTTATTTGATACTAAAATTTCAGTGGAACCCTTTTCTTTCCAAGTAGGTTGAGGTAAGTGTAACCCCTAACACTGTGCAGTTTTAAGCTTCCTGTCACCTTGCAGCCTGGGCCCAAATGCTCTGAATGCAGCAGCAGCATCAAGCAACAGCAGCTTGTATCCATCCAGGCCATCTGCTCCTGGAGGCCAGGCATACACGGTGAGCGAAATCAGAACAGGAACTTTGCTGCATTCAGTTCTGCTGATGTCCTTCTGCCTCCTCCTTTGCATGTAAAACTAATGACAGCAAACTCTTAGGAGGTGTCACGTGCAGAGGCGCCTCCCTCAAAGGCAGTGGATGTTGTTTTGCAGCCAGTTCCACTTGCAAAGGCTTCGGTGCTGGAGCACTGCGTTAGGTTGGTCTGGCTGGCAGCAGTTCAGATGCCAATGTACAAGCTGACAAGAAGGCTGAATTAATCCATTGCCAGGCCCAGGGTCAGCCTGCAGATTCCCTTTGCCATCTCTACCACAGACCTCCTTTTAAAGACTGAACCCTGCAAGAAAATATTGAAGTTGGAGCTGCTGAGCCCAGGGAACATTACACAGTATTATCTGCAGTGCCGCTAGGTATGTGAAGGGGAAGTAGGCTGAGAATAAGAACAGTGCCATGAACTTTAAATACGATTCTTAGGGGAGTGAACAGGTGAAGGAAAGCTAAAGCTGAACTAATGAGTCAGACCTAGCAGGTGGGGGAGAGGAAGCAAGTGATGGGAAAAAGTGTGTATGCCATGGGAGCACAAAAAGTAGTGTTTACACAGGAGGCTTTCTTCAATAATGAGAAAGGGAGAATAGAGAAGTTAGAGAATTACTAGGGACTGGGGGAACAGTCTGAACTGTGTTTTTTGTCTTACATTTATCTGCTTACCATGAAGTCAAAGTGCCTTTTGGTGGGAATAAGGCAAGAAGGATTTGCTCAAGGCATTAAAGTTTTGTAAAGGGCAGATTAAATAAGAGCGCTTCAAAAATCAATTTTGAGGGGCTTATGAAGCCTTGAATGGGCTTTTGCAGCACAAAAGCAAGATTGAGTTTTTACTGAACCTGTCATTTATTTGGGTTTAGAGCTTTCAGTAAGTATCAGAAAAAACATAAAACAAAAGCAAAGTAAGCAATGAGTATTCACATAGCAATCAAATAAAAAACATGTGGAAGTGCAATCCAGATTACTAAGTGACTTAATTGATGCAAAAGTATAAGAAAAGAAAGTCACTGTGTCATGTCTGCCACCCCCCACCCCCTCTTCCTGTGCTTTAATCAGACCTGGTAGTGAATTCCCACAGCTCTTCTTGGCCAGGAAGTTTTCCTAAACTCTTGTGTCCCTGTCCTCACCAGAGATTGCGCTGATAGAGTATCAAGCCACCTGGAAGGAGAAAAAAATAAAGGAAGAAAAATAAGGTGACAAAATTCAGTGGAACAGACACAGAAACTCCAAAAGAGTACAATGCAATTCAGAGTTTGTAGCTAAGAAATGCAACATACTGGTTACCCCTAAAAACATGAAAATGTTGATGGAACTGCAGCTACTTGTGAAGTTCAGTATCTTATAGAAATGACTCCGTTTAACTTTAAGTAGTGATATAAAGGCACAGACTCTGATGTTTGCCCAGACTGGTAAGGAAAGGGTTAGGAGAGGCCAATCCTTGGATCCCTGGATTTAGGGCTTTTTGCTTTAAAAATGGGGTAACACCGCCCCCTAGTCGCTGGTCGGGACAGTGCAGGCTAACGTGGGAAGGGATTCCTGCCTCCACGGAAAAGAAAACAAGGCGCAGAATTTCGTGGCAAATGAGGATCCAGCAGCACAGAGACTCGAATTGGCGCAGTTAGGAAGAAGTATGAAAGATGACCAAAAAATGAAATATCATCTATTAAGTAGTAGTAATTCAGGTGCTCAGGGAATCTAGAACGATACAGTGCAGATGCTACAACAGCATCCTTTGAAACATCAGCTTCCAGGTCAGTTGGTCCGAGCACGGTGCTTATAATGCCAGGGTTGTGGGTTTGATCTCCATATGGACCATTCACTTAAGAGCTGACTCAATGATCCTCCTGGGTCCCTTCCAATTCAGAATATTCCATGTGATTCTGTGAAATACACCAGCAGTATCAACCTTCAGCATCCTCTCGGTGTTAGCAACCAGTGTGATTCAGCCAAGGCCACTGTTTGGTTTGGTAGCTTGAAATCTTCCTTTTGTGTTTAAAATTTCAGTGATTACAGCAGCTTGGTCTAGAGTATTCCATTTGATCCTGAACCACAGGACAGGAAACCCTACCTTATACTACATAAAATATATTTACATTAATGAACCTCCTCGTTTTTTAAAAAAAAATAGAGCTGAAAATTACTTATTCCAATAGTCTATTCTGTAAGAATATAGCATCCACACTGCTTTACAACATAGCTGCGTGAGCATTTCAGAACACTGAAATCATGTTCTAGAACAGCATCTGAGAAAATGCATGTTAAAATGAGAATGTTGGTATCTTGTATTTTCATACTGCATCACTTACATGTAGATTCGTTTCCCTCCCATTTTTAATTGAAAGGGATGAAAATTCTGTGTATAGAATGGTGTTTAAAGGCAGTGAGATTTTCTGTTCAAACCTGCACGGTTCTAGTGATGGGTGTTCAGCTTTCACTGTTCATGCTACACCAGATACACACACATTTACAGAGCAAAGCATATTAAATCATAGAGGAACGTTTTGTTTTCACTTACTGTATGTATCTTCTTCTGAATTGTGGGATTGAATCTGCCCTGACACCTGCCCTGTGTAGGGAAGTCAAAAAAGATGTATGGAGGTTAAAGTCATTTTAGAATTTAGTGACCAAAGGCAAAATTATCATCTTGGATTTTCAAAGCCGTATTTTCTGTACACTTGCTAGAATAGCCCTGACGAGTGAAATAAATTTTTCTCCTGATGGTATCACCAAAATTGTAATTTTATTGGAAGTTTCTCAAAAGGTTAGTGACTCTGTCAGTGTTAATTTCCACAATCTCTGTTTCATCAGTCTTCCTCTGAGGTAAGAAATTTTGGGTACAAAATGTCACAAGATATTCATATTGGAGGAGAAAGGATGTCAGGGAAAAATGGAAGTGGAAGAAACTAGTGTTGTGAATGCCTTGAGAATTTTACTGGGAAACCAAGACTGATTATTCTCAGATATCTGTAATCACCTGCACGTCGCAGTATCTCTACTAAAGGTGCAGCAATAAGGGGGAGTTTATTGTTTGCTCTGTGGGTTGTTTTGTGGGGAGGGTGTGGGGTTTTGTGCCATGTTGGGATTTAAGGAGGGATTGTGTGGTTTTGTGAGTTGCTTTTTTTGTTTGGCTTGCAGTGGATTTTTTTTTTTTGTTTGGGGTGGTTGGGGAGAGGTATTTGTTGGTTTGTTTACACAGTTTTCAGAATAGCTACAAAAACTTCAGGAAAAATGAACAAACAGATCAGAATTTGAACTCAGAGGTTTAGTCATAAAAGGTATTCAATAAGTATGGGATGAGAAGACAATATTTCTCGAATCAGCAAAAATGTCTCCTTAATTAACACATGGGATTTTTTTTAATACAGTTTAGGAAGAACCTTATGATGAGATAATTCTCCTTTAATCCAGTTGATTATCAGCTGGAAACAGTGTTGAAAATCAAGACCTGTTTGTTCTGTTAAAATACCCCATAATCCCATTACTTGGCTTCTCTGCTGCTGCAGTAGAATTCTGATGGAGCAGTGCACACACCAAAGCAGTGAACATGACAGGCCACTCTGAAAGCCAGAGTCCCAACTGATGGTATTTTGCAAAGGTATTTGTTCCCTTTTCTTTGAGCATCCATGACTTCAGCTACGGCTCTGTCTGTTGAAGAATTTTTCCTGGTTTAATCATGTGATGCACAGTGAAATCTACAGCACTTGCTTTGGATGGATGGAGTTACCTGCTGGTAACACCAGCAAAGCAAGCTTTTTTGCATGTCTGCATCTGTCCTGCAGTTTTAACAGCAGGCATAATTCATGTGAAAAACAACAATGCAGACTTTTAAACGTGATCCTGAAAGTCACTACCATGTAACTGTATTCTGAATATCCCAGAATAAACTGTATCCTAACTTGGGATTTAAGGTCAGTCTGTCCCTCTGTGAGGGATATGGATGTAGAATTACCATTTTCTCCAAGCAGACAAACCAAAGCCATCCCTGAGGAACATTTCTGAAGGCCATACTTTTGAACTCAGCAACGGCTGCAGTCATGAGCAGTTGAGCTGTATAACTTGTTTTATAAATGGTAAAAAGACTAGAAATCTTCAGCCCCAAGTAAGGAAAAGAAGTAAGTTTCTGATGAACTCATTTTCATAGGAATTTCTGAGTTATTAATTTATGAAAGAAGAAAAAACTGTTTGCAGACAAAATGTTAAGATAAAATGTAAATACTTTACAATAAATTTTAAGCTGTAACAAATTACCTATATGCTCACAGTGTGACCCCTCCAAGTTTCTGACTTGTTTTATTATCCAGTAGAACAATATTTGTAACAAAATAATGCAAACTTGTTTAAACATGTGCAACGATGGCACCTTGCCAGAATGAAATGTAAGCATGATGTTCACAGAATTGCAAAAATCCAAAGCAATAAAGATTAATATCATGGTTTCTGAGCTTGATTACATTCTAATCTTTATGACTGGAGCCAGTCAGAGGTTTTTTTAGGTTTTTTTTTCTCAAATTCTTTTCATTCTTAAAATAGTTTCAATATGGAAAAAAAAATTAAGATAGTAGTTGTCACTATCGTCAAGTTCCATGTCATCACGAAAACAATGCTATTTCCTGTGATTTTTGAATTTGCACTTTTTTGCAGAGCTTCAATAAAGATCCAGTTAATATTGCAAATATCAAAATTATATTCTTTCTATAACTTCAAAGATTATTATTCAACACATTTATGTGCTTTGTGACACTTGTCCATACGCACTTCTAATCTACTGTAAACAGACTGAATTAAAGTGATATGCCAACCCTAAAGTACAAATAGCACAAATTTCAAAATTATTGATTTCTGACAGTGCTTGCAGGCATTAAGCAATGCTTTTTCAGACATCTAAAATAGCTCACTTCGGCACAGAGACTCTGTATTGAAGCAAAGCTGAAAATGTACTGACTGCCCAGTCAATATTAATTTAAAATTGAGGTTTAGATCTTTGCTAAAAGTGAAAAAAAATTAAATTAATTTCTAAAACTCCTTTTATCACATGGGATATCCCTCTTCCTCAACCCAAATCACCATATTCTTACCATATTTCAAGGCCTCAATCCAACCCTTTTGCAGAGAAACCCAGTACCTTGGTAATTAAAATGAGCAGTGAAATGCTGTACTGACTCCTTGGCAATTAGACATGGTAGAGTTTGCTTTCCATCTTGTGGGTGGACTTCCAAATTCAGCCTTGCTTGGGTTTCCAACAGGAAGTTTTTTGATATCAGGAAACCAAAGCTTGAAAGCACTGCTGTATGTATCACAGTTTTCCTGTGGAATAAAAGGAAAATAAATGCTTGATAACAATAACTTAGACAAGAACAATAAAGAGGCTGGGCCATGTAGGTGAGGAGTATTATGGTATCTAAAACGCTAACATGAAATTGCCTGCAAAAATCCTGTGTTTCTGACCAAAACTTAAAACAAGCCAACTTAAAATGACTATCCTGGTTTTGGCTGGCTAGGGTTAGTAGCTGGTACAGGGCTCAGTTTGGATTCAGGATGAGAATAACATTTACAACACAGTGATGTTTAGTTGTTGCTGAACAGTGCTTATACCATACAAGGATTTTTTTCCTCCACCCCATCAACGAGGAGGCTGGGGGTGCACAAGAAGCTGGGAAGGGTCAGAGCCAGGACAGCTGACCCCAGCTGTCCACAGGGATATTCTGTACCGTGGGTCATCACGCTCAGTGTATGAATTTGGGGGAAAGCTGGCTGGGGACTGCTGCTCAGGAACAGGCTGGGCAGCATTCTGTCAGTGGCAAGCAATTGTTTTTTATTTGCATCACTTGTTTTTTGGGGGGTTTATTTCTCCCTTTTTGTCATTTCCCTTTTCATTCCAATTTATTATTCTGATTTTAATGATTAAACTGTTTTTTTTCTCAACCCACATGTTTTCTTACTTTTACCATTCTGATTCTCTCATCTCACTGGGGCAGGAGGAGTGAGGAAGCAGCTGTGTGGTGCTTAGTTGCTGGCTGGGGTTAAATCACAACAATGACTCAACAGAAAGTTTTCAGCTTAAATTTAATCACACAATTTCTTAGGGGAAAAAAAAAGCTATTTTAAACTGGATTTATTAATCAAAGATGATAATAAAAAGAGTTTAGCTTTATTTTACTGCTGTTCCAGATGGTACTCAAAAGGGACTGAGAAACGTGGGAGAAACCATTCTCTGTCTATGCGGGGTTTGAATTTAGAAAGTTCTGTATTCCAGGCAATTGCCAACTATTTCGTACAAGGTTCCATGGCGTGTAACCCTGGACTCCTCAGTGACAAAAGTATGAAGAACAAAGGAAAACTAATTTGGTGATTTTGCTGTTTGCATCACTAGCAGACAACTAAGCATTTGCTAAATTCAAAGCAAATTGCACAAGAGGATTTTGGAGAACTGGCAGATTTAGAGACATGAATTTTCTGTAGATGTCTCAGGCCACCTCTTCCCTGCAAGATAACTTATCTTTCAGAGAAAATGTATGTACAGTAGTAATATATATAAAATAGCTTTATAAGATTTTTTTATCATTTGTCTTGAAAGATAATTTATTAAAACAGGACACAAAAAAACCAGATACAGACTAGATTTGACCTGACTCATGAATCTGCTATTTTCTTTGACAAGAAGTATAAGGAGTGGGACAGACTGAGTAGCAGTAGATTACACTTTCATTAAGTAACCTGTGCTTTAAAAAAAAACAAACAAAAAAACTTCTCAAACTTCAGCTTCCTGGATTGCAAGAGATAAACCTCATCTCAGAACTGACACCTCTGTATGGGTAATGAAAAGTAAACTGCACAATTTCAAAGTACATTTTTTCAGAATTCAAGAAGCAATACAGAGATGCACCAAGTAGCTTGTTTTTATTAGTAGCGAGAAAGATGTCAACTCAACCACTACAAGCAGAGATATGGATGTCAATAATTTGCACTAAATTACTCAGTAGATTTTTTATACAATTATGTCGTGTGGCCTCCAGTTTGAGGATCCATATTTGTGTAAAAAGCCATCTTTAGAATTACATATCATAAATGCAGTACATTTACACTCCGTCTGATTGTATCCACTTGACTATGACAGGTGAGTTAGGAGCCTGATTGCCATAGGCCCCCTACACATTTAATGAGATAAAGCACTACCACTTTTCAAGCATTTCTTTCAGGGCAGCAGTTGTCAAAAAACGAAAACAGGAAGAAAAAGTGTAAATGGATTTTATAAAGTCTGAAGATCTCAATCATTTAATAAGATGAGGCATCTGTAAGTGTATTCATGTAATACCTAAGCTAGAAAGCCCTGAAAATCCTAGTTAAAGTATGGTATCCTCTAAAATGCTTTTTGGATTTTTTGAACTAGAACCACCAATTGAAGGACATTTCCTGCTGGAAGGTCTCATGAATTTGTGGTTCACAAAAATTATCAATCTTTTAGTTTTCAAACTTACTAATGCTTGTGAAGTATCCTTGACTGCCTCTTATTCAGCTCCATGCTGCCTCAACAAAAGTAAATTTTTTTTATTCAGGGAAAATTTGAAAAATCTGAAAAAGCAAAGATTGATCAAACATGTAAATTAGTGAAACAATCTCCTACATCAGTCCATATTCTCATATGTCAGGAGAATAAAAGTTTGAAAAACACTGAAGGACAGTCAAAGATACTAAAGTCATGAGATTTCTTGATCAGTCGCATCTTACCAGTCTGCAAGAGCAGGTACTTCACAAAGAAAAACCTCATACACCTTTTCAGACAGTTTAGAGAGGAATACAATGCCCTCCCATAACCCCAACCACTATGACTTGGAGAAGAAATACTTCCTAGTCTCAATCAGGTGATCAGTTTAACCCTGAGCATACAGGTAGGTTATACTCAGTTAGTACCTAACATCCTCAAAAATTGCCCCATTTGTGCCTGCTTCTAATCTTACCATTTAAGAAAGGGCAGTCCCCTTCTTCTGTACTTTACACCAAAAAGGAACGTAGAAGTCCTGGTGAATGCAGAATAGAAGAGCTGGCACATGGACCAGTTGGAAACATTTCTTTTTAGGGACTGTATAAAGAAAATACACAAACAAGTCTCCAGTTAAGCTTCTCTGGCAATGTCAGTAGGTATCCAAAGCTTTATATCCCAAACTTTATATTCTGACACATGATCTCTTCACCATGTCACACATACCCTTTTATTAATTTATAAATTTCCATCTGGAAGTAGTTCAGGTCCCTGCCTCCATGACCTCGTCTGTAAGCAGTTCCAGAGCTTTGCACGGATTGCCAAGAACCTTCTTTTAAATTTCTCATTTATTCATAATTGTTTGTAAGTATCTGATCTTGAAATAGTGTTATCCTTTAACATAAAAGTCGCCTTCCCTCACATCTACCCCCACACGTACTTATAAAGACAACCATATGCCCTTTCAAGCTTTGTTTTGCCAGATAAGTTATTTTCATCTCAGCTGAGAAAACAGGTACTCCATTCCTTTAACCAACCCACTCTGCACCTGCTGTGCATCAATGTGGGTCATGAGAACTGTAAACAATATTCTGAAAATTGTCTTACTGGTGCCTTGTAAAGCAATATTAACACTTTGTTGTCTTCAGTGAAAATCCTTCACCCAGTTTACCCTGAAACTACATGACAGTGATGGCTCACGGTCACACCACAGCTGATTAATGCATTAAACCTCTTCCCCTCACTATTGACAAATATCAAGACACCAGGTTATACTAAAAGAACATGATATTAATCCCAAAGCACCTCCCTCTACTTTCTGTACTATTAAATTTCCATTTTGTCAGTCCATGAGATCATTCATTTTTTCTGATATGCTGGTCATTCCAATTTTGTGTCATCTCTTAATGCCATAACCATTCTCTTACCTTCATCCAGTTCAAAAATACCCCTTAAATCAGTGCCAAGATCAGTCCTAGAGGAACTCTACTAGCAGACTCATTTCATTTTGATATTTTCATTTTTAACAGAACCATATTTTAATATAACCCTTCACTCAGTTCCTCTTCCACCTTCAGTGCTTGCATTAAAGCTCATTTTTTCCACCCTCAGTAGCTTCCTACAACAAACAATATAATGCCTTATTTCAATCAAGGTAGATTAGGTCTACTGCATTACTCCTCTCTGGGACAATTATCTTATCAAATAAAGATATTAAGTTAGTTTGATACAATCTGTCCTTGATAAAATCATGTTGTAGTTTTCCCCATTTTCCATTTACTTCTAGGTTCTTGATAAATTTTTTTTTCATTCAAAATCTGCTCTAAGACCTTGCTTGGTATTGAGGTCAAACCATCACACCTGCATTTTATTTGACCACCTCTTTTCCTTTTCATGAATATGGGGAATAACATTATTAGTCTTTAGTTGTATTGAGTTAGCCCTGAATTGAACAAATACACATAAAATCCCTACAAATGCATTCAGTGCAAATCAGCACTGCAGGGTTCTTCCAGTGCCCTGTTTAACCCTTTCCATTTTCTGGCAGTAGATAGGCTCTGTTTAGCTGATAGCTCATTTGGGGAAAATTCCATTGCTCTGTGTCCCTTAAGCACCTTATTTTTATTCTTTTTTTAAATACTTTTTTTTCTTTTTTGCAGCACTGGAAGATCTAACAGCATTTACAACCAACAACAATTGCTTCGAAACTGGCATTTAAGATATGTTTCTTTCTTTTAGCATCAGAAGAAGAGGGTTAAAAACACCATCAACTGTAGATATGATGTACTTTTTAAAAGAAACAGGAATAGGCCAAAACATGCATGAAAACATAGAAGAAAGCACTGTGTGTTGTTCACTTTTATAAATTCTGCAGCCTCAACTATGGATATTAATTTTGTATTCAAAGAACTGACTTACTGCAGATATTTTAAATATTCTGATTTAATTTTTAAAATGGAAAAAAAGCAATTATTTTAAAAGGAGCCACATATTTGCTACTTATTCTAATTCACTTTCCTTCTGTTTTCTTCTTTCTCAAAAGACAAGCTGTAAAAAGACAAACACAGCAGAATTATTTATGTACTTTTCACACAATCTGTGAGTAGACATGTTTAATGCTTTCTGGAAAGAAGTGACTGTAATACAATGCAAATTATTAATTTATGAATGTGGCACAATTGATAATACATCCTTACTGCAGCTGTGACTTTCTACTCCACTTGAATGGAATGCTTTTATTATCCTGCCTATGCTCTGAGTCCTGGCAGATGTGTGCAGATGTGTGCCATGAAGCCTTTCAAAATTTCAGGGTTAAAGGTAGTTTTTCTTGGAGAAGCATCAGTGGGAAGGAATATGGAAGGGATAGAAACCTAACTCTAGGTTCTCTTTTTTTATGCCACCTTTAAAAAAGATGAAATTACAGCGTAACACCAGGATCAATAGGCAGTAAAGTTTATGTAGTGTTATTTATCATTATTAAGTCTTTATTAAATATGTACCTCTGCCCACAAAGGGCTGTGCAGAAAGAAGAGGGCCCAGTTTTATAGAGATCTATTTATTAGATTGGATTTTACAAAGCAGCTTTTAAAACCTGCAGGTAGAACATAGGTTTTCCACAATATCCTCAAGGAAAAAACCATTCTGAAAAGTGTTGCGGGTATTTTGAAGGAGTAGGGACAATAGCTTTTTTTTTTTTCCGAATAAATGATTAGAATTGAAACTTTCTTAGAAAACAGTTTGTCACTAAAAAATACCATTTGGCCCTATTTTGAGAAGAGGTTTTATAAGACCATGCAGTTTCAATACAGCAAGTTTTCAGATTCAGGATATATGTTTTAGTCAAACTGAGAGAGCCCTTCCTCAGACTTTCTTGGTCTGGGCATTTGTGTGGAATGTGAAATAATTTCTGCTGCTGCCTAGTTCAGCCCGTGGGCATGTATCCAACTTTTCTGAATGTCTAAGGAAGTTGTCATGTTTCTAAGAGGGAACACAGATGGAACCATAAAATTAATCTTATGAAAACTATTAGCAGAGAAGCCTAAAAATGTAATGGACAGCTCTTGGTTTCACATGAGAGTTATTCTCAGTATGCAAGAAACTCGGTTGGCTTTAATGCATACAGTGAAAGTATAAAAGTTATCTAACCTAGCACTAAATAACACTCCTGTTACGAATAAAGACAACAAAGCCATTTCATTTCAGTCATCTGCACACATTCTTTTTCCTACAAGTGCAGCATCAAATAGAAATAGAGCTTAAGGAAAAAAATTATTTTAAAATCTGAAATATTTTAGAAGAAATGATGACAGCTGCGCACCTGAAAATTTAGCAGGATTGCATGTGGACTTCTCAGAATAGAGTGAAATGGGAAAAAAAAGAAAAAATTTTCTTTGATTAACTAACTGTAAAATTATTACTTTATCTTTCAGTGTTTATTAATATTTTTCTATGATTAAGATAAAATTTATGTGACAAAAAGAGCTAAGCTGGCATGCTGGCATTATATGCTTATAGGAAACATGCCATAATTAATCAATTAAAATGAAGACTTTTCAAAAGACTGTTTAATGCATTGCAGTCCAAGATTATTTTCTTGCATGAACCAGTCCTCAAAGTGTTTCTTTAACAGCCCTTTTTTCAGAGGATTTCATGCTACCACCCATCTTATAGGATGTCACAACATAATGGATAATTCATTTACATTTCTGCTAATGCAAAATGAAAGAAATCTCTTTTATAAATGGAAGATACAAACAATTACAATGGAAAAAGTACTTATTCTCTGTTTCTGTTGTAGCTTCCACTGGGTGCCAATTTAGGGGTAACCAGTATTGATGTAAAGCAAACTACAGTTTCCCGTATAAATAATTAAGAAAATTTACTACAAAAATGCAAACCCAAGGCTGTGTTTTGTACTGTGATATGCAGTACACTGTTTTGTGTGATACGCACTCCAGATCTGAAAAATTTTTTCTTCATTAGGCAAGTTACTACCCTTCTGCCAAGATAAATAAGAGCTCTGATATATGTTTCAAAATGAGAGCCTCATTTGTTGCTTATCCAAATAGTGCAGAAGAGCGGAGTATAAAAGTTTTAGGAGAGAATCTCCGACCTAGTAAAAGAAACAACTGAAATATATTTAAGACTATAAACCACTGCAGAGGAACAATGTGGATACCTGTACAACAGCGCAGTAACCAATCAGCAAAGAAGGCAGGTGGTGTGTTTTTCTGACCAAAGAAAATAGAAAACTTAGATTTAAACCCATAAAAGAATAATCTTTGCTTTAGTAAGCTAAAGGGATCCAGTGAAGCCTTTCCAGATGGAATTAAACAAAATGTTGGATGTAAGACTCAAACAGAGATACCACAATGCAAATAGCAGGCTTTGTCCTTATAAAGAACATCTGTTGTGAAGTTGTTTACATTCCTACCAAAGTGGAAAGGGGTATCACTAATTCTCCACTGCAGCCAGGCGTGTAATGGTGGAGTAAAAAGTTACTGCTTAATAGTTTTTAATAAACACACAGAGCTTTTCGCTAACTCACAATTTTTTCACCTGAAAAAACAAATAGGGCCAAAGAGAAACATTCTCATTTCTCATGATACCAATTTCCATATAACTTTCCAGAGATTTTTCTCTCTATTTTCCGTTATTTTATATTTTATTACATGAATTTTGTAGTCTATTTCCCTCCTGTTATGAGGAGGAAACAGGATGTCCATTCATGACTGCCTTGCTGAGCACTCTGCTAGAAATGGAGAGCTTCCAGCCTGCGGGTCAGCAGTTTGCTCTCACTCTTCCAGAGATAAAAACTAGACTGTTCTTAGCCTGAGTTCCTCAGGAAATTTGAGAAAGGCCATAGATTATAGGTTATTACTGCATTTTAATGTTTCCCTTCTCTGTTGTCCTGCTCTAGGTTTTTAGAAGTAGTTGAGGTGGTTAAGTAGCCAGTGAGAGCAGGAGAACCAGCGTAGAAAATGTTCTTGATTTGCATTGAAAACACTTTATTTGATGTTACCAAGTTACACTGCTTCCTGAATTTTCACAATTTCAATGAAGTTTTAAATGGTAGAGTGAAAGCCTTGCTGTTTAGAAGCGGCATTATAAAAATTTTTAAAACATCTGTTCTTTTAATGCTTATATGTGATAAATAATTACTAGGTTTCTCACTGTTTGTGGTTTCTTTCCAATAGCATTGCTGCTCAGCACTACATTCCAAGTGGTTAGAGCACTCTCATACATATTTTCGTTTTAACATATAGACACACACACATACATATAGGCTTTTTCCTGTAAAGGAAATAGCACTTCAGCACTGAATGCAAAATGACAGCTGTGAATTTATGCCACAGAACAATTCGACTTTATTCCTTCATGTGAGGTAGAAGAAAGCTAGTTGAAAAATAGTTGTCAAATACAAAGACCACCAAGAGCAAAGGAAGACCAGAGAGATGTAGGTTGGTAAAAAGGTTTGCTATAAATAAAACAGTTCAAAAGTAAGCAGTGTAGTTTGTGTATGGAAAAAAATAATACTAACACTGCTTAAGACCAAAAGACAAAATTTATTTGTAACTATAATCCTACAATTTCTAGCTCTTATCATGCATTTCTTATGGTGAAGACCACATTGCATCATCTAACTTTTATCCTGCCACTTCTTTACTCTTGCCTCTTATTTTTTGGCTTTTAGAAAAACAATTCATGAAAGAATCTGAGTGTATATGATTTAGAAATAAATTACAGTAATAATTTTTTATACTGTCTTGAAATTACAAGCAAAATCTTTCTTTTCTTCTTCCTACACAAACTAGAGGAAAAACTTTAGAAGAAACTTTACTATTAGCACAGCAGCCTGATTACGAAGGGCAATTAGTAATTTTGAAGAACACTAAAAAGACATGACCTGATTACAGCACAGTGATTAAGATACAGATATAGATTAAGATTAGGATGTACTGATATGACCGACAGAATGAAATTAAAGTCACCGTTCTAGCAGCTAGTGATCTACCAAAGATCTTGTGCTTTGCAAAAGTTGGATTCAAGCAAAGGTAATGCACATTTTACTTTTATCCTGAAACATTCAGATTCGTGCCATCTCATCCCTTTCCATGGGAGCCAGCAACTGCACACCTTTGAACAGATGGCCTTGATCCTGATTTTGAGATCACTGGTATGTGTTTCACATGCATGGTTAAATTTATGTAAACCTGAGTTATTATTGTGAGTAATTTACCATGTAAAAACCAAGCACATGGCAGATAGCTGCAGGAGTCAAAAGCTGTGAAGCCTAATGTCAAACACTTGTCCCACTGAATTTTTTTGGTCTCTGAAGGAAACTCTTAGAGAACTGTTAATCTTGCTGAATGGTCATTCTCAGACAGTGAGAAGTGCAGTTGGAGTCAGACTCCTCTTTCTGGGGAGAGCAGCTTCTTTGCCATAATTAGAGGCGCTGAAGCACCCTCCACAAACACAGTCGTTCCTTTAATAAGTGACACTGAACTCTATCCCAGCCTACAGCAGCCTTCTCAGCTTGAAACACAAAAGCAGTCAAGTCTCAAAAACTTCAAAGAAAGCTTTTCATTTTATTTTCTCCTTGATCCACTCATAGAACAGTTCATTTTCTTGAATTTTGTGAAACGACTTTTTCACTCATCAGACCTGTGTAACAAATCACTGTCTCAATCACCAAATGTTCCCGTTTGACTCATCTGCTTTTCCTTTGGCCTTTGAGTAGGAAGCTTCACTTCTGAAACATTTTCTAAATTCACTTTTGTGAACTCTTCCCCCTCAGTTGCACTTTGTTCCATTTTAAAAAATAATTGCATTTCCTGCAACATAATGTGCTAGTTTCAGGGTTTTAAATTTCATCAGAACCCACATTTTCTTTCTTAGAGCAATGTCTTTCCTTTAAAAAACATCATTTTATAACACACTATCAGCTGTAACATGGTACCTTTTAAGCAGTAAATGCTATAAGATAAGATTTTTCCAGAATTCTCAATTTCATTCTGCTAACTTAGAACAGCTGTTTCATTAATGATACGTTTGTACTCTCATTGTATATTGTTTTGGTTTTTGATGGTCAAAGATTTTCTAGTTTCTGAACTTTGCTGCTGCAGCCTACGCTAAGACAGTATCTCCTCTGAGGAAAACTATAACAACACAGGACTGTCAATAATCCTAATCTTTTTCAGTGTTAAAAAGGCTGGAAATCTATAAAGTTCCATTCCTCCAGGCTTTTTCTGCCTCAAAGCAAATAGGCAAACTTCGCATAGTTATTCTCCACAGGGAATATAATCCTTCCCAAGATGTAGAAGCAAACCCTGTAATGTGAATTACATTTTCAACCAGGTGCTTACATTTCCAGGTGTATCATCCAGTAATGTACAAACCAGAACTTTGCAGGAACTCAGAGCGTTGTAACTTTGTACACAATTATGCTCCAGAAGAGCGTAAAAGGGGCTGTGTTGTGATCTTTGCTTACTGGGACTAACTGGAACAGAAACACTGCCCATTTTACACTCATGGTGAAATGCAGCTGAGCTGAGTCTGATCACAGTAGGTTTCACAGAGTCAACTTTCCCACATTCTCCTGTGTGACAGCAGATTTTAGCCTAACTCCTTAACTGCTCAGGTTAGACATCAGTCTTCAAACAGTAAGTAAATCTGAGCAGATGAAAGGTTGGTGGTCACTCCATAGAGAAAGGAAGCGATAAACAGCTTCTGAATGACAAAACCAGTATGGAGCACAGCGTCCTAGAGAATTAAAAAAGTCAGAGCTGTTTGACTAAAACTCCCCAGGTCCTGAGTCAGAACCAGTCTGACAGGTGTGCCCAAGTTTGATGTGATTCAGTGTCATCTGGCTTTTTCCTTACCAAATATCTTCTGCTTCCTGCTCCTAACGTGCTGCTTTCCCCGCTTGCCCATTCCCATTCCCTGTTTTCTATGTGGGCTCCCCTAGACAGACAGTCACATTTCCCTCTGCCTGAGGTTTGCTCTTGCCGCCCTTTCTGCAGCCCTCACCTCCCGCTCTGTCCCTGTGTCCCCTCAGCCGTGTCCCCGGGCCTTTGTCCCAAGGCCAGGGAGGCCGAGGCAGAGCCCTGAGGCCGGGGCTGCGGGGGTCCTCTGGGAGCCCTCACAAAGAGCTCGGCCCGCAGAGCCCTCAGGCTCCACGAGAAGCCAGGAATGAACCTGAATGCTTTGTTCCAGCAAATACAGTTCACGGAGAAGCAGGCGAGGGAGAAGAGGAACTTAATCCAACAAGGTTGGCCCAATGGACGCCATCCTGAGGGGGATCCAGGGGACGAGTCCCACAGGGGTGCCCTGAGGGGACTCGTGCCAGGGAAAGCTCAGCAGCGGCCAGGTTGGCTGGTTCTTGTTACTGGCATGTTTCTGTTAAGGATGTAACTTTTACAAATTCTTACATATTTTTGTTGTCTTGCAGCTAAATGTGACATAAATAGAAGTTATGAAAAAATTAACCAAACAAAAGAAGAGCTGAGCGCTGCAAAAATTAACTTGGAAACCAAGGTGAGCAGGCATATTTATAGTGTACATAATAATGAAATACGTTATGTTTACAAATATATGGCCTATTCTTTCAGGAATAGATCCATAAGCACTTTCAAGGAGTGTGCTTCACCTGCTGAGTAGCACAGTGTGGAGGAAACCTGCACTGTGCCTTTCTGTAGCGAATAAAGTGTCCATCAACATCCTTCCTCCCACAAATCCCACCCTTGGTGCTGGGCCCTGGCTGTGTTCAGGGCAGGCTGACTTTGGGTCATGGTGTGAGATACCCTGTTTAACAGTCCTGCAACTTGTTACACCACTTTCCTCCAGCGTACAGAAGCCATCCCTTGGTTGCCCAATGCCATTCATTAATGGCCTTTCACAGAAAATACATTGAAACATTCCCTATGTTTTCTTCTCAGGATCTTGAGTTATATGCCGAAGATCTTTCTGTGAGCTTACAGTTAGCGCTTACAAGCTCAAAGTGTTTTTCTAGGGAGGCCAAAGACAGAGGAAATTTTCTGAATCTATTTAGTGGTTTTATTACTCTTTCCATTTAATCAAACTGCAGATGTATTTTCAGATTGAGACACCGGTTTTGCAGATTTTTTCACCAATAACACCTGTGGTTGCGAATTATTTAAAAATCCATTTGCTTGTGTCTGATAATTAAGTCTAAATACCCTCCCCTGTGCTCTTAAGTATCTGTGCTGACAGAATGCGTATTCACAACAGGAAAGCATGTGGAGCCTCCTTTGAAGTCTGAACTGTTGGATCCTATCATTTAAATAAACAACTTCAAGAACCTTTGGGAGATTGCCTCATCTAGTTGTGAAAATAAATGTTTGCAGGATGATTTTCATCCTTCCAAAAACAGTCTCTTCTGCCTTTTGTAAAGGACATATATATATATATATAATAGTAATATCAACATTACTGAGAAGGGATCAGAATAGAAATCATTCACAAATATTTACTGGTTGCAAATTGAGACTATAATCATGCAGGCAGT
The DNA here is from genome assembly GCA_013400235.1 of Oriolus oriolus. Classification (NCBI taxonomy): domain Eukaryota; kingdom Metazoa; phylum Chordata; class Aves; order Passeriformes; family Corvidae; genus Oriolus; species Oriolus oriolus. The sequence goes on along the minus strand of VXBT01006918.1, from coordinate 188,527 downwards.
TATTCAGACTCTCACATTTATGCACGCCACAATCTCAGAGTCCAAAGGTGCTTTAAAACAGCAACTTATTTATCCAACACAGATTATATCTGGATGTTGCTTGTTAGGTGAAGTCCTCAGTAGTCTTACTCATAAATTTATTTACGAACATCACAATTTTATGTTTATACTACTAATTTGTTATTGATGCATTGTGATTTATAACCAAGGTTTATGTGGTAGATACAGAAGGTCCTGAGAGTAGAGCCATTATTGTAAATGACTAATGGGAAGAGCTGAAGAACTATTTCTTATTAAATTTTATGTGGTTTACTGACCAGTATTAATAATATTCTCACTGATGTCCACAAAAAGACATTTTACTTGCTTGCCTAGTCTGACATTGATTCATTTATAGATAGGAAATGATACAGAAAACTAGTGGAATAGAAAAATGCATTTCAATCAGACTGTATTTAGGTTCAAAGAATATATAGTTATTGACATTATTTAAAGTAATTTATTTTTCACGACAGGAATTAGATTTACATATGTCTGCAACAGCTCATGTAATTCAAATAATATTAAATAATGCTGTTCAGCTAATGCTGTTCAATTTATCCCACACCTAATAACCGCAGTTCTTTATAAGCACACATATCCAACCACGTGCATGCACAGTAGCTGATGCCTGACCAAGGATGATGCGACTGAGTTCGGAAGTTTTTTGACATCTATTTCACAGGCACTGCCTGTGGTCAATCAAAGAGTCCTAGGAAATGCAATTTTTCCCTCTCTTCTGTAAAACCAGGTAGCATGTAATTAGAACCCGAATTACAGCATTTTGCTGTTTGTAGCTGAATGATTTCTTTAAAAAAATTGGTTGCAAATGCATAGATGAATTTGGCATCTTACAGATGGAGAAACTACACTGAAGCTAGTTATGTCCAATATTACAAATACAGTGGTGTAAGACCACCTACTCTCTTTGAATTAATATGTAAAGTAGATTCTGAGCCAAGCATGTCCTGCACACTTAGCATGCTGGACATATCAGGGATGAGGAAAAAAATCTAGTCCTTTCCTTTCCAACTCTCACATTCTAGTGTCTGGGCTTTTCATTCCACTATCCTCATATTTTGATCAGATGCACTTCATCTGTGCCCTCTCCACAACCATGCGCACTATTTAACTTCAAAATCTTTTCATTTTTACCACTGTGATACCACTCTTATTTGGTCTTTTCTGCTTCTACACACACAAACACCCGTGTGTGTATTTGCCTGACTATTCAGTTGACTTCCTGATACTTCCCCTGTGCCTTTGCTGTCTGTGGGCAAATCTAACTTTACTTTCCCTACTCATAGCTCTGAGTCAAGAGAACTGGACACTCCATCAAATGAATGATTCTCATCCTTTATGACTCCACAACACTTAGCTGTTTCCTATTTGTTATTGTTATAGTTTATCCCACCATGTATCTGCACTTAGGTTAGATGATGATACAGTAGACTTGCTGGAAAAATTAGAAGTCTTCAGCAAATTTTGAAAATGCAGTGGTTGAACAGCATACCCTCGTATCAGATAAAACTAATGGTTGAAATTAATAAAACTCTAAATAAACCTATGTGCGAAATTGAAGTTTAGTGCTTGAGGGGTTAATGAGCAAACTGTCCATAACCAGTGGGCTAATTCCCATTACCCTTCCTTCGGTAGAAATCCCAGAAATTGTGCCCAGAAAAATATCCCGCCCTCCTTTGCGTATATAGTGCAGAGTGGATGATGTACAGCCATTCAGTCAAAACCAGGATGCTGGACCCCTGTCCCTCTGATATTATTCTGATCCTATTGTCTCATTTGGTACGTGATCTCTTTACACGAGATGGAGGACAGTGGATTATGTTGGGTAGAGGATCCCATGTGGTCGATATTTTTCCTGGTTTTAACCTGGAAAAAATTTCTTCTAGACTTAGCAGACTTTAAAATGCCATTTTAGATAGACCAAGCACCACTAAATGAGTCTTTTAAAGGAAGGAGACTTTTCAAAAGCTTAGTAGCGTACTGAAAGGTTATTGAGGGGGAAAAAGAGCAGTTATTCTTTTGTTAGTCCAGCAGCTGTGCCAGCTCTTTTTAAACTGGACCAAGATCCTTTTGTACAATTTCAGAGTATATGAAACAATAAAACTTTACTTTAAAAAACCTTACTTTATGGTTTTTTTTTTTCCTTTTGGAAGGTTCAGCATCTCTCTGTAAAGCAGTTCCACTTGGAAATCCTGAAGAAACGTGAAGACAGCTTAGAAAAACAAAAAGCTGAACTTATTAATCAAAGAACCAGTCTTCTTAAAATCTTGGTATGTTTCCAGCTGTGATATTCAAACAGCTCTTTTCTATTGTACATCAGCAATCAGCTTTAAAATTTGAAAATCTGGAAAAACTAACGTTTTAAATCAGGAGAATATTTTTTTTAAAATTTAGCATATGTAACAATGGAAATGTAGATAAATTCTCACATTTAATCACAGTCTAAGGTAGTGTATGCTGCATTTTATCTCCAAAGCTGATTTTATATACTTGACTTCATTTTCTAATGTTTGCTGTTGTATGACTGAACTCCAATTCTGACAGATTATTTCCTTTGTAAAAGTAAACTAGGAAAACCTCGCCTTAAATTGGATTGCCTCATCCACAGTAAAATATATTGAAAAGGATCAAAGGAAAAACCCAGGGAGGCCCACACCACATTTTAGCAAATGTGGACAGTTTAGCAATCCTGACATAGCACACAATCTCTTTGATGCCAGGCACACCTCACCACCTCTTCAAAGGTAGCTGCTTAGGACAAGTTTTTCAGTTCTCTCAGATGCTAACCTGAATATTGCCTTCCTCTTACTTTGTTGAAGCTTCTTGGATCTGTACATATGAAGAAATGCCACAGAGGAGCAGTCTTTTCTGCATATGTATTTGCCCTTTAAATCAGCAGAGCTAAATTTTAAACGTTCGGTACAAATCACCAGTATTAAACCTAAATCTTTAGGAAGGATATCTTTTTAACTAAGTCATATTTCTGCAGCACCCAAAGTATTCCCAGTGTATGAGTGAAGTTCGATATATAGGTTATAATTTCTTTTTTCCTGTATATAAGGGTTATTTCATTTTATGTAATTTAGCAATCAATTAAGATTTCTTGGGAGGAATTTAATATAACCTTTCTCTTTTGAATATTTTTTTCCCAGAAAATTAAATACTGATTTTCTATCAATGATAGCTTTTGTGGTAGTTATTAACAGAGTTAAAGGAAGTCTGCATTCTGCAGAGGATTAAACAACAATTTTATTTAGTTCAATAACAAACTGAAAAGAAAGAACTGCCATACTATGCTATTGACTTTAAACAGAATTTTCCAATTTCAATAAGAGAGTTGAACTGAAAATCTGCTCGTTCAAGTCTATAACACAATGTAGTGATTTTTTACATGCTCTATTATCAAGAATAGATCCTTCATTTTTGCAGAAAAAAAAAGTTTTAAACAACAGGCATAATGATAGAGCTGTAGACCAATTTCATGTTCTTATAAGAAGAAGTAAATATTTACTTTTACATTTATTTATTTACTTTTGTTTATTTATTTTCTTTTCTACTACAAATTTAAGGATAAAAACCAACAGTGTGTTTCAGTCTGCGTAGCTTAACAAAGAGTTTCAATTTTTTTCACCTGAACATTCAGTCTTCCCTTTCTTTTATTTAGGCAGATGCAAAGAGAAAAATTACTGAAGAGGAAGATAATTTTATCAGAGAAGTAACAGAGTTTAACAATGAATACGGACTAACGAGTAATAGAGATCTTCTTATTAAAAAAAAAGTCAAGACTGAAATAAATGGTTTAGACAGTGAGGCAGCTCTGTTGAAAAACGGTGAGTCTAATATTAAACCAGTTTATCTTGGATTAACACAAATCTATAAAATACAGCTGTGCAAACCAGTAATTTTAATTCCACTCCCCTGCTGTCCAGAACTTCCTTTTAGCACTAAACTGAAAGAGTGTGGTGTAACATACCAAACATAATTAAAGGCTCCTCTGTTCCCTACCTTCTTCAATTTTTCTGATGTGAGCACTGTGAGGAGAAGAAGCCGATCTGTAGAAGCAGCTCCCAAAGTCTAATTCAGCCAGCACAGAGCTCACGGTCATACATAGAGACTGAATTAGAGTCAACCTGTGGTTGAGCTCTGTACATTTCCTCTGCTTCCAAAGAACTGTATGCACATATGTCCTGTTGGATTGGTCCTTTACTGCAACAGTTCAGCTGGATCTCTGGGTTAAGGTACAGAGTACGAGATCTCTCAGAGCACAGGGCCACACTGCGGAGCAGTCCTTCCGCAAGGAAATCGGGATCGTCATGGATCACAGGCTGAACATGAGTCAATGACATAAGAATGCCAACACCACACTGAGACACAAACAGAATTCTGACCTCTAACACACGAAAATAATTCCTCACTCTATTTTGGGCAGTTTAGCTCTGAGCTGGAATACTGTGCAGCTCATTTTGATCTTAAACTTCAAAAAAAAGTGTGGATCAGCTGGAGAGAATCCACATGGGACCAGTGAGAGTGATCAGAGTTCTGGAGCACATGAGAAGGAAGAAAATGAAAGAATTGTGACTACTTAAGCTATTAAGGAAAAGACTAATGAAAGATGGATATCAATATTAAAATTGATAGATTATTCTGTAGAAAGGAAATTAATATATTCTCTATACCTATAGTGAACTGAATAAAAAGCAACAAGTGTAAAGCGCAATAAGGGAGAGTCTGTCTGACAGCTAAGAAATCTTTCTAAGAACAGTGGACAGCTGAAGCACTCTGCCTCAGAAGATTCCATTACCAAAGGAATTAGGAGTGTCCACTACCAAAGGTCTTTAAAAAAAGGTCAAACCAGCGTTTGTCAGAAACAACAGAGGTACAGCTGATCCTGCCTTCAGGAGAAGAACACAGCAGATGACTCTTCAAAGTTCATTCGGGCCTCATGATTTTTTCAAGCAACAGCACTTTCAATTCCCCATATCTGCTATAAAGTCCTGAAAAAGCACTGTCCATTGGAGTTTGCACTTGGTAGTACCTTCTTTCTTATTTTCTGTGGCTGTGATACTAATCTACAACTGAAAAGTTTGTGTTTAGCATCAAGTGCTACTTTTAGTATTTAATTTTTACATATTCAGGCAGAGCTGGGCAGCTAAATGATCAGTAGGACCTGAAAGGTGACCAAAATTCTTCTCTAAGTTCAGTTGCCATCTCGATTTCATCCTTTAATTACACCTTTCCTGAGGCACAATTTGCCTGTCTTTTTGTCTGCTGCACTCCTGGGCACACTGACAGCTCTGAATTGAAAAGTTTAAGCAACTCACAACAAGGAAATTATGTGAGGACCTCCAGTTGTTAGAAAAACAATCACAATTAATTCCAGATGCTGTCTAATAGTAAGGTTCAAATATATGTAACACTGAACAAACTAAGAAGGGGGTTTTCTTCAGTCTTGCTGAGAGGTGTCTGTTCTCCACCTATTCAATCAGTCATCTTTTCTTTATAGCTGAAGTAACTCTAAAGCAAAACATTTGTTTTATGCCTAGACAACAAAATATGTTGAACAGCTTAATAACATTAAAAAAATCATTTTCTTTCATAGCTATGAATACGTTATATGGCATATAATTTCCTGTAAACTGTGTTTTATATGAATTATTTTAGTTTATTTTGGTTTTATAGTTAAGGTTCTTTTGACTAGATGAAGATTGGTAGAAGTAGTTAAGAATATTTAAGATTGTATCATGAATGCTAAACTGCAATGCATTTTAATTTAAAACGTATTTTTTCTTAGAAATGGAGACAATGGAGCATAAAAATGTTCAGTTAAATGCACTCCAGCTGCAGAAGAATGAATTAAAGCAGGATTTATTTACTCTCCAAAGTGAGCTCAAAGGTGTGCCTGATAACTACATTTTATGATAATTATTTCTGGCTTGACAAATGCTTTTGAAAAAATGTTTTCTGTCAATTTTCTCAAGAAAAAGGAATCACAGTAACAATATTTAATTTTTACAATATGTAATACATCATTTTTAAACATGGTTATAACAAATATTATGGATTTCAATGAGATTTATTTGAAATGCCCATTGATACTGAGGTCCAGAGATCTGTTGAATCATGAGCTATAGATACAAAAGACAGTTTTGCTTTTGATGGTAAGTCATACACTTAAATGGTGAATTTAATGTTTCAAAGAACTTAAAATCAACATAAATATTGTTTAAAATCTTCTGTGTCGAAGGTGATCACAGCAATAGGGAATATGAATTAAATCTGAATTGAAATCTGGATTAAAATAATGGAATTTAGAGTGCTTTAGTGTCTTTTTTTACAGATATCTAGGTAACATGTAAGAGTAAGAGCTAAGAAAAGCAGTAAATATGGTCCTAAATTGTTTGGGAAGAGGAGTGAAATTTTCCAGATTGCAATATGTGATTACAATAATAATAAAATAATTCATTTTCTTTATTTAGATGCCTTTACCCTTCAAAGAGTTTCATGAAGAAATACTAGAAAATATAAATTTAGAATATGTAGAAGGTCTTTGAATATGGATGATTAATATATATTTATAGGGTAGTTCTGATTTCATGTTTAGACCTTGAGAAGGTAATCAGGGAGGCTGAAAGAAGGACAAAAGATTTAGAAGCAGAAAAAGTCCAAGTCACTGAAAAACCTCAGACTGATCCTGAATGTTTAAGGTAAGAGTCTCATGTTAATTAGTTTTTAATTTAATTTTAGGACTGTAACTGCAGTTCAGTCCTGGTAGCCATGACTCTTTTACCTTTCATGTACAATATGCCTTCTGAAATCAGCAGAACCATTCATTTTTTATTAGAGAACCCCAGTTCCTGTTGCTGATTACAGCATTTCCCCCTCACATACGTACTCCAGTGAACCGCAAGTGTTTGCAGGGGTGTCGGTCAAACCCGGAGGGAGAACAGAACGCTGCTGCTCGGGTGGGAGACCGATTCCTGAGGTCTTGTAAAAATGGTGGTGGTGCACAAAGTGCTGATGAACTACTCAGTGCTAAACTCGTTTGTGCGGCCTGGCTGTGCAGAGCCTGATTGCAAGGGGCTGGACTGGCCTCAGCAACCTCCTTGCATAGCTGGGGCCTCTATTTGAGCTACTAAATGCAGGTTTGTTTTCTCTGTGATCTCTGCTATCAGTTCTAGTTTGCCTTCCGATTAAGCTGTTTTAGAACAAAATTTTGAAGACTTAAACAAGACAGGAGAGAAGACCTCACACAGTCTCTCTTAACAGTGAAGATTTCTTCTCAGAAATTGAGTGGTAACAATTCATTTCTTGTCAGTTTTCTTAAGTGAAACATTAGGTTTTCACTTTACAGAAAATAATGTAATTAAAAAAAAAAATCTCCTAATGCAGAAAGCCCCATATCACAGAATTGACTATCTTTTTCCTATTTTATGGTGTTCCAGATGAAAGTGCCTGGAGATATTTAAAAATATTTAATAGACAATGCAAAGGAACTCCTCCTGATAAAGCTAGTTCAAAATATTCTCTAACAGAAATTAAGGAAAATGCAACTTATATTACCATCACAGAGTTTTTTCCTATATATCCCTAAGCTTTTGACAAAAATAAATAAATATAGTGGGGATTTTTTTATCTGAAAACTTTCAATGGAAAGTTGTAAATTTGCAGAGAACCCTGAGCAATTTTCTGAAAGACTATTTGGTAATGACCCATTTTTTGCTGAATATCGGTTTTTGAAAGAAAATGATATATCAGCCCTATTACTAACTCTCTTCAACCTCTTACATGGTGTTGAGACATGGCCAAAATCCCCTCAGCATAAAAATTAATTAGCTCACAATCCTGCACGGAGTAGCAAAAAATTTGCATTCAACATATACATAGAAGACACAGTGTAAATAATAATAACCGTAACGATTCTCCAGGACAGCACGTTATAACTCACTCGTTTACATTATTCATTCAGTCGTGATATATTAGGGTTTGTGATACACGAGGTTGTCAGCTTCCCTCCAAATAACATACTTCCCTTGGAATAGTTTACTGCCATAATGCCACTGAATACCCAAATTTGTGTAATTAGATTTCTGTAACAGGTTTCCTCTGTGTAAGGTATAGAAGCAGCCAACATTACCATACTTTTAATCCCCAGTTCTGCCACTGAGATCCTAGGGATCAATTAAATCCATGTGTGTCTGTCTTTCTATGCCGTGAAATTAACTCACAGCTCTGCAGAATGACACTTTGGTTTTCTCTGGGTGGAAAACTGGATGAAACATATTAAGTTCTATTAACTGCAAAATCAGCAAGTGTCATTTACAACCAAAGCAAGAAGGATGATGAGATTTTCTTATTTCCGGAAATGCCTCCTTTTATGGTCAAGATAAGCTAACATTATTTGATAATTGCACGTAGTGCAAAATGTAAAATGCTCTACTGCTATTACCACTATCACAAAATGCAAGCCCTTCTTGAAGTCTAGTAATATATTGAATAAATTTTCTTAGAATTGAAACATTTTTTCATTTCAGATACTGGGAAAAATTTAGGACAGATTTGCCTAAATCATATTTTTATCTTGCACTTGCTTTTGATCAGAAAAGCTCAATGCTTTATAGAGTGAGATAGCCCTGAAAAAGTTAACTCAGATGCCAGAAGCAACAGAGCTATGCTACTGTATTTCCATGTCAGCACTATCAGATTCTACTTTTCAGTAGAGCCAAGCAGGCAATCCTCATTTGTCTACCTCTCTATGTCACTGCTGGGCTCTTTAGAACCACCCCAAACCTTATCAAACTCATACAACTCAAGCAGTCATTTGGAGTTTTTTTCAATTTAACAAAGCCTACTCATCACTTCTCGGTTTGGGCTGCTGAATTAAGAGAATGAAAGGGGATTTGAAGTATTACACACTGTAAATAGTGCAGTATGTTGATCGTCCCCTGGAAGGTATCTGATCACTCTCCAGTACCTCCATATCATCAAGAGGATGGAGCCAGGATCTGCACAGCGCTGCACAGTAGGAGAACAAAAGGCAAAAAGCAGAGTTTGAAACGAGAGGATTTAGAGTGAATTTAAGGAAAAATCATTTTTATTAAGGGGAAGGCACAGGTTGCTCAGAGAGGTCGTGTAGTTTTCATCCTTGAAGGTTCTCCTTCTCGAGACATACTCATATACTTGTGTATATCTTAACAGGAGTCAGTTTTGGTCATGTTGAAATCAATGTGATTGAATCTTCTGTGTCTGAGAAACAGCCCTTTTTAGCCTAACAAGATCAGGTTTTTTATCCCTATACAGAGTTTATTGCAAGAATAGAATTATAGTTTTCTCTGAAAATAATTTTTATTATACAAAAAGATGATAATATTTTGACACAAGTAATGTGGCTCAAAAATACTTTTTTTCATGAAATAAGCACAAAATCTGATTTTTTTTTACAGAACTGGAAACCACACTCCTCTTTAAGTGGTAAAAATAGCAATTTTTTTGATGCTTCCCTAGAACAAATGTAAGAGACAGTCAGCATCAATAACCTGATATATGTAGCTCCCAGATCACCCTGCAAGTCTGTTACTGTATCACATCTCTAGTCCCAGCTTAAAAATCAATATCAAAAGTAGCTGGCAAGGCAAGAATCTCCATTGCAATTAAGTATATATCTAAAAGTAAATAGCGTTTCAGCTGAAGAGTGTAGCCAGCTAATTCAAATTACAGCAATTCATCTTTGATCTGAGAAAAAATGCCCTATACCACGTCTGCAGTTTCATAAAATTTCTCTCAAATCCATCAAAGAATTACAAAGGGTCATGAGAAGCACACGCCGGTAATTCCAGCAGCTGTTGGGACTGCAGTTAGAAGCTTTTTCTGATACACATTGGATGCAGAAAAAAGCCAGCCAGAACTGGAATGCTAATCACAGATGTAGTTAGCAGGCACCTTGGAAAATGCAAGTCTCAAGATACAGGTGCATAATACAGAGGAATTTTTAAGAAAGGAGGCTTTTTTTTTTTTTTTTTTCCCCAAAAAGAGCTGCAATTAAGATCAAAAGCCTTGTTTTAATCATCTGTTCTGCCAATGCCATCCTCAAACACAAAACAGCAGGAAAGAACTTTGGCATCAGCTCTCTGGAGTCCCATTTCCCTGGCAGGTAGCAAGTATCATCACTTAAGTGGAACAGCACAGGAGTCAAACAGAGACTAACTGAAATCAGTAAATTCCTAACTATGTCATTTCACTGTTATATTCATTGTAATTACTGTATTAATTATTTATCCTCTTTCACATTTTAATTTTAAATTTTTGTGTTGCCTTAAGTAAAACAGCCTAGAAATAATTTTAATTGAAGTTCATTTAGACTAAAACCAGAGCATTTCTACCTAAAATAGATGTTTTTCAACCTATTTAAAAGGTAGAATAAGGATAAAACACTTCTCCGAAACCTGAATTTCTCTTCTACTTCAGAAAAGTAGCAGAAAGGAAATGCATGAAATCTGCTTACTTTGAAAATAGTTCACAGCTTTGTATACTTGGCTAAATCCTAAAAATATAGTATTCCTTCTTATTCTTCATAATCCAGAAAAAGAAACTCCGTTACCAAAATTAGGGAAAAAAAAGCAATCTTTTCTTTCACACAAATCACACAGGAAATACATTCCTTAGAGCTCAACAAATTGTTCATACAAACAACAGACTGCTTAAGCACCATGCATGCTTCTGGTGGGTTAACTTTTTTTTTTTGCAATTTAATTTGATGTTAAATTTTATAATCAGAAAATATCAGTCTCTGGAGCAATATATATGGTTCAAAATGAGTTTTTCAATGGCAATCTCCTCATTGATTTTTTGAGCTTTTCTTTTTAATAGCAGTGCCTAGTGGAACTGTTATAGCTTGAATTATGTTAAAATAGCTTTCCATTATGAATTGCAGTATGGATTTACAAAAAGTAGAGCAAATCTGACTAATGATGCCTTTCTTAGATAAGACAACAGATAGGTTAGACAAAGAAAATTCCAATGCCATCTATCTAGACATTAATAAAGTATTTGATGTTATCACACATGGAAAAATACTAGTTAACCTAGGGAAGGCATATTAAAAAAAATAAGCAAGGAAATGACTAATAGTAACAACAGTCATAGGTCTGCAATTAAAAATTCTGGGACTCAGAGAAGGTGACAACAGTCACAGTTGGTCTTGCTTAATGTTTTAAGTAACAACTTTAGAATAGAAAGTGTTTTAAGACAACAGTGTCTTCATTAACAAACTCTACACCTTGTAGAAGAGTCACTAAAAAAGAGGAGGAATATAATTATATACAGTGTAAGTTTATCTACTTGTACACAATTAAGGACTTCGATAACAGGTACCTGGAAGCAGAGAGGTCTGAGCATACTATGTGAGCAAAATACAGATATAAACATCAAAAGAAAATATGGCTGTGGACAAGATAAAAGCAGGAGTTATTTCCAACAAAAAGCCAGGAAGGTGTAAGAATACTTTGTACAAATCTCTCACCTACTTGTCAAAAAAGATGCATTCAACCTGGAAGATGAGCAGAACGTGGAGAGCCCATAAAGCAGAATGAAACAAGGACAATTCTAAATCCTTTTTAGCTCTGAGAATATTATACACATGAAGAAAGTGGTACATAATAGAGATACTAATTTCAGCAATAGCCTAGCCATATTAATATACCCAGATTAAGATGTAATTTTCTCTGTCCAATGGAAAAATCAAGATAATTGAACTAGAAGAGCCATTTACCCCTATTTACTTTCCCTGCCTTTCAATAGGAATCTTATTGACCCCTGGAAACACATTTCATTTCACATCTCACGTTCATGCTTGTATATTTTTTCTTTCCTATGTTGCTCATTCTTAGAGTTCCTATGAAAAATGGTCCACGCAGCTTTGGTTTGCAGTCTGCATAAAAGCAAACCTCATCCTACATGCGCAATTTAATTTCGTGTACCTTAACCTTTTTATGTTTATTCACCTATTATTATATATTCCTTAAAGGTGTCTTGTGATGTTTTATGTATTTGGAAAATAGCACCACACTTTTCAAGACCTCTAAATACTCTTATAATAGTTGCCTGACAGCATTCACAAAATGCAAGTTTTAATCAATGATAACTATGTATTTTAGATTTAACATTTTATCCAGGACAGCAAAAGCGAAAACTTTCTTATTTTACTTAAGGCAGCTCCATTTCTCTTAATTTACATTTAATTTCCATTGTTATGTTGTCTAGTACCTTCTTTGTTTTCATGTTTAGTCTTACTAGAATTTATTATTACTGTTAGATCACTTGCTTAATTTTTATTATCCTTCTGCTCCATCAAGCACAGACTTCCATGTTTGCGTAACTCAAATACTGGACTTCATATTTTGGGATACACAATTCCATTTAGGACTTGTTTTCCCTCTTCCTCAATCAATTGATAATAGCCTGAAATCTATTGACTTCTTCAGCTGTATCAATAGCATATTCTGTTTAGTAGTGTCAGCAAATTGTAAATACCAGCAAAATCTTGCTCTGACTGTAGGAACATACACATTAATTCAATCCCAGTACTGAACTGACAGAGAATTACCTCAATGTCTTACCTCTACTTGAGCTTGAGACAATAAACTAAAGTCTTCAATACTTTTCTTCAGTCCCAATAAAGTCTTAAAACCTTGATAACTGTATCTCCTGATGTTTATGATGAAATCCAAGAAAATCAAGATATGTACTCTCAAGTTATTTATAACTTCTTAAGGAATTTCATTTTGTACCATGAATTTTATGCCCTGTATATCAGTGTTGAGCAATTCTAACACACCACAATGTTTTCCCCCAAATTTATGATTAAAAAATAAAATGGTGGTTGTAAACAAGGCAAAGACAAAAATGAGAATATGGAAAAAATCTACTTGTGTCAGCAAAACGTAACTAAGAGCCTGCTCCTTCTGCAACTCCAGCAACAACTTTCACTCTCACTTGAAAAAGACTCCAAAATCACATATTAACCCTACTTTCTTCAGAAATTATTTCTCCTTCAAGACGCCTTTACATAAAATTATTCTTGGAATGAAAGTTTTGGATACTGAAGTCTTGATCCAGTAATTTGAATCTATGGATGATTTTCAGAGAGACTTGTTTGACAATAACATTATTTTCTTCATAGTTTAATTTATAATACCAACATGAATTGATTTCAAATTATTTTTCCTCTTTGCCATGTGCATATAGAGCTGGAATTCAAGAGGAATGTGTATCAACCACAAATGCCAATGACATTTAATAGCTGGGCTCATTTCAGAGCTGCAAAATCGATCATCTTCAGTGATCTCCTCCTTCTTCATCTCTGTCACTTCTAGCATTCAAGACTGATGGAAAATGGGCCATTGATAGCAGAGCTCAGACTATCACAAGATAGTATCCAAAAAATGCTGATGATGTTGTCCCACCTGCTTGATTTAAGGCTGGGTTTAGCTGTTGCAAATATGGCATTTCCACTCCAGCTGTTCATTAGAGCCTGTGATGCTGTAACTTGCCAAGACACTGTTGGTCCAGTGCAATGACTTATTTTGAAGCTATATTTTGTCACCAAAGAGAACAAAATGCTAAAAATAAAGCAAAAAAGAAGGACATGGGGAGCCAAATGCTAATGTGATTTTTCAGATTATTTTTCTTAAGAGATCTGCCTTTTTTCACAGTTATAAAAAGGGTATAATTGTCAAATTAATCCTTGTTCTAGCAAAAGTTACATCTTTTTCCATTTTCAAAGGTGACAAAAAACCTGCCTTCCATCTTGACAGTACAGTTTCATGAATAATTGGTTTGCACATTCAATCTGATAGTGGAAAGATGAATATGAATATCCTGCTTATCTTAAATGTAAAATGAAAAAACTAAATCTGCTTTCAGGTTAAACATTTTTTTTTTAATAGTTCCATTGTCTCACATTCCTTCTGGTAAAACTTCATCATTTATTCAGTAACTCAGGCGTCTCCAATGCATTAATTTTGTAGACTGTAACCTAACAGACAGCTCTTATTTTGTGAGTATAATATTCCTGGCACATACTGTAATTATCTGGCTTCTAAATAAGAAAGAAGGAAGACCTGAAAGCAGAATCAATTGATTAATATAAGAATTAAACACCACATTTGAATGAATGTCTTTTATCACCTCTACCTGATGCTATGTAAGGAATTGTGCTGTCACTACATTTAAAAAGTTTTATAAAATGTTTGAAATAAAATTCTAAAATCCGTACACAAAATGTTAGTTAGAAAGCACATCATCAATAGAAATTAATTCGCAATCCCAAGACACAGATAAGCAACTCCTACTGCTTATCTTCTGGTTGTTCTACCCCTGGTATAGACCTAGCATGGACTGGGATCATTCTTAGCTAACAAGCAGCAAACAGGCTGTGCGTCAGTTTTGCCATGTGAAAGAATGAGAGAGCATTTTCTCTGAGATCAACAGACTCTGTCTTTTCCTAAAGTAAATCAGGCAAAGTAGGGGTTTTGTTTGTCTCAAGCAAATTAGGGTTCTAATATCACACTAACAGAGAACACAGAGAGAAAAAAAGCAGAGACAAGGCAATGAAGTTAAGCAGATGTAATCAGGATCACAAGCTGATCTTAGACCTTGAAATGAACTTCTCTGAGTGGAGTGTACTGAAAACTGACATGTGCTACAGTGCAGTGAAAATTTCAATTCTTAAAGTGTAGTTCAAAATTTCCTTTTATTCTATATTTGTGTATGTTATGAGAAATACTTCTGAAGGAAGGGGTATTTACTCCTTTATAATGCAAGCACATAGAGCTCATGCTTTTTCCATATTGATGATAAGATATTTACATTTTCCAAAGAAACAGCAAAATTAACTTCCAGTCCTGTCTTATTCTGTTATTCTAAAGCTGCACAGTGACTAAGCTATTCCTCTGTTTAAAGGTATACCTTTTATTTAATGAAGCCATTTTCTTGTCTAGAAGACCAACTCTCTCTGCACTAGGACACCTAAAGAGGTGCATCGTCTGTATAATAAGGTCAAATAATTTATTGTCTATTTCAGTATATAAAAGCAAAAGTAGTTGCTACCTTCTGTTTCAGCTTCAGAAGAAACAAGGTCCTGCTTTGATGCATTGGTTTAGCTACTGAATGACAAACAGAATATTTTCAGTCTGTTTGTACATTCCAGAATATTCAGATTGTTTCCTGAAACTGTATTAAGGGTAAACAACTTTATCTTTGTCATTACACTTTTCTTATGACAGCCATGGAAAGACTCAGTATAATCTCATCACCTTGTATTTATCTGACTACTGAAAGCTCTGGCATAGATTTCTCTGCGCCTACCAAGTATTAATTTAAACCACTACGGCCGTGGATGCGCAGAGTTTAGGCATCTCCTTTTAGCAGGACTAAACGATCTTTTGAATGGAGAAATATCTATATTAAAAGTAATCTTTATTGTAGAAAAGTTGGAGAACTCCTGGCTGAGACAACTGGGAAGCAGTAAGTGCTGAAGAATAATGGGAGCAGTGGGGAGAGAGCAGGGACAATAGCTGTGGAGTCTGTGGAGGGGTACGGAGCAATGCTGGCACAAGGTCAGGCAGAGCTCCCATCTAATCCAACATTCTGTCTCCAACAGAGGCTACAAGAAGACACCCAGGAAAAATAAGAACAGTAACATATGGTGCTTTCTAAGCATCACCATTCTAATTTGCATGTTTAAATAAGGAAAACGGTGACTGATGAGGCCATATATCTTTCATAGTTTGTGGAAACAACACAGTCCAGAAATCTGTCTAACTAGCAGACTTAAATCCTGACCAGGAAAATAGATCAATGAGGCTTTTCTCACGCAAGTCAAAGTAGCTCTCAGGACCAAAGCTGAAAAAATAGTTACCCAGCAACAATTCTCTGACCTGAAAATTTATTTGGTTTTGGACACAGACTTAAGAAAGAGCTGGAAAAATGCAAAGATGATAGTTGGGAAAGTGTCTGCGAGACTCTTCAGACAGAAATTGAAATTCTTCAAATGGTATGCCATTTTCATTATATATTTTAAATGTTTGATAATTTTAGTTTTAAAGGTGTCCTTTAGGATGATTGGCAGTGGTCTTATATAAGCAGTTTTTTATACTACATATACACCTAAACATCCTCTCACTGCAGACACACTCCAGTAGTCATTTGTTTTAGGTTAATTCCAAGTGTCCAGGAATATAATTTCCACAGAAAAGGAAAGCACAAAGAAAAATTTACAAATATGCTTTCAGCACAAGAAAGATATACTGGAGGAACAAACATAAATCATTAGTTTATTGAAAGCTGCAGAAGATTATGCATTTAGGAGCTAAATTAACCTTTACCTCAAGCTGCCAGTTAAATGGAAGATGGGAGTATGGAGAAGTAGGATAATAGTAGTATCCTTTCATCTACGATTTCATCTAGTATTTTATTTTGTCCACTCACAAATTTCTTAGAAAAACTTATTAAAACTTGTTTTTCTCTAAATGTCAGTCCTAACTTCCAATTTCTTGATTGTCAGTCTGTGTCACAATACAAAGAGAAAAAAATATTTGGAAGTCCTGTTCGGGAAGCAAAGAGGTTTTAAAGGTTCATTTCAGAGCCCCTGATTGAGCTGTATGAAGACACAGCTGCCACTACCATCAAGCAGAATGACAGTCCTGAGGAATTTGCATTATTCACTCTTATAATCAGTTTCAAGTTTCTGTTGAAGTAATGTAACTTACTTGTACTTTGGGGTTTTTTTAATTAATTATTTCAGGAAGAAAAATAAAAGAGCTCAATGTTTAAAAATTTCTCTGTAAAATACATACTAAACTCATAAGATTTCATTTTCTACAATTCCATTCTTTCTCTTTTCCAGAATTTATCAAAAAAGAAGTCTTCAGGGAAGTGAATAATATGTGGCATATTATATGGAGTGTCATAGAAGCAAGTCTGAGAATTCTTAGATCATTTTACTCAGGTTCTATCAGATTTGCTTATATTTTTTGTTTGATTAAATCACAGTTTGTATCTGCCTTTACTTTTCATTAAAATAAAATTTTATTCATTTAGAAGTGAGGAGAGGTTTGTATTTTCTCTTCAAGCTCAACAGCTGTCCCTCTATAGGTTCCTCTCTGTAGCCCTTGGATCACAGTACTAGGTAAACTATACATAAAGCTCAGTTCCTACACTACTAGCTCTATTCTTTATGTACTATTTTTCAAATGAACAGTCTCCTATTTTTAAAGGTAATGACATGGTCATATTTGAGAGGAAGTCTGCTATTACCATCAATAACCCTTAACAGGAGCTGTGACTATTGAGTTTATTCCTTGACAATGCAGTTCTGTAATGAACTCCCTGAAGCAGTTCAGCTCCAGCAACACTGCTTGACAATCCAGAAAAGTTTCCAAATCTACTGAGCTCTAGGTGCCTCCAGTGGTGGTAAGCCAGTCTAGTACTAAGCACTTGCCTTCTGATAACACAAAAAATGCCTTCTCCCTCTCCCACAACCCACAAAATACTGGGTGCTAACTTCAGCACTTGAGAGCAAAGATAAAACCTTATGCTAAACGAAAAGCTCACGTTCCTAGAGAACTGGTGCAGAGTTTCGGCTGAATCAGAATCCCTGTTCACTCAAGCATGTAGGATGTGTAACTGTACCAGCAGCTCCACAGCGGGAGCTGATTTTATCATTCAGGTGCTTAAAGTAAAACCATGTGAAAAGCATTCACTCTGCTTGGCTCAGTCCACTCTGTGGCCATTGTCTCATCACATCTCACTGTATGTGCAAATATTTTCAATGCTTCCTGCCTGGGTGTGGGATGGATAATTGCTCTTCACTGGTTTTTCTACACCCAGAGCCCTCCGAGCTGCAGTGAGCATCTGTCACACACAAAACTGCAAAAGATGTTTTATTAAGAAGAGAGGAATAAATCACTTTTGGAAGCTGACCAAATTCTGCCGTAGATGGAGAAAGTTTTTCTCTTGGGACACAGCTGCAGTTTGAAGTTTGGGAAGGTTTGATCTGCAGCACTGCTATCAAAGAGTCTTCTGATCCACTGGGTTAGCTAGCATAACTCCAAGTGGCTGGAATTATCATTCTTAATAACCAGTGCTGTTGGAGCTGACATCCTTATAAGACTTTTTTTTTGTCTCTTCCCTAAGAAAGATCCTCTTAGGATTGCTTGATTTTAAACAACTTAGTCCCTCTGACTTCTCTGAGACTGTCTGTCTTTTAAAGTCAGGCAACTTCTGCATGTAGGTTTTGGTCAAATCCAGGGTGTACTGCAAAATAATACAGTTACATATCAAAACATCTACAGGCAGCTAAAGCAGTGCTATCTATTTCTGAGTTTAACTGGTGAAACATAAATCTGGGATTTGCTAGAATGGCTGAGTTTATCGTGATCATTTTATTCATTTAAGGGAACTTGCTTATGTTAAGTGTGTTTGGTAAAACAGGAAAATCTTCAGTTTAACTTCATGTTTGTCTGCTTATAGTTGCTTTAATTTACAAGAATCCTTGAATTTCTTTTGAAATGGTCTCATATTTATACAGCTCTTTGGTCCATATGGATTAAATATTCAGATAGGACATAAACCAGAGCTCACTGGCTTACCTCAAATGTATATTTGAAATTTTGGTGTAAGTGGAATGAGCAATAGCATCCAATAACTACCAGTTAATACTGTAAATTAACCTCCCTGTATCACCTGAAAAATCATCTGTGGAAAAAAAAAATATAGTGAACTCTTTTCAGAGACTTCAGATTCCAGCAAACCTGCTGAAAGTCCAGTTTTGCGTGTGTGCATCCTTTTATGTTGGGTGTGTGCGTGAAAGTCTGTGAAAGTCTGACTTCTTGATTATTGTAGTAGAATTACAGCATAAGTATAGCAACATTTGTAATAACCCAAATGGCTGAGGCTTTCAGAATCAATAGAAGAAAAAAAGCCAAGAATAAAGATCACCAAAAAAAAGCGAAACAGAAATCAATACAAATCCTATTGGGCTAAACAAATCCTTCAACAGCTCTGGAAAAAAGTATGCCAGACTAACCCAGTTGTTGCAGAGTGAATGCAAGACATACTAATTTCTCCAAGTATAAAAATACATTTGTCACCACTGTCTTAGGAGTAAGGTAATTTTTGGCAAATACAGTACTTCTGTTTTCAAGGCTCAAACTAAAAATTAAGCAAAAAATTTCTGTTCTGTGGATTTTTTTTTAAATTCTCACACTGAGGATGAGTAATCTTTTAAATAATGAGTGCAAAAGAACCAAATCTTTTGTTAGGTTTAATAAATACAAAAAAAGATAAGAACATTGCCAGGTTGCCATAAAAATACACACGGTTATTATGAATAAAGGAATGGTTTCTGAGATGACATAATAAAAATATCTTTTTAAATGGAGGTTGTATATTATATGGATGTAGTTGTCCCTTTTTATGACCAAAAAAAAGATTAATTACAAACAAAGAAATACTTGAAAAAGTTAGTGACAAAGAAGAAGATAGTCCAAGCAAAATGTTATTATTCTAGAGGGAGAGAAAAAAGGCTTTGGGAAAACTAGCTATGCTTCTATGTTGGACCTAGGAAAAGTTGCTTCTTAGGATCAACAGATAAAAAGTCTCTCGTTTGTGAAGAGAGACAGAGAAATACTTTAGATTACTACATTTACCTATTCAGAGCTCAGACATGCAGCAAGCCCTACCTCCTTCACAAAAGGCTTGTTAAGGGCAGTTTCACCTCTGGCTTCCAGTGGCACCAAGGTGCCTCTGCTCCTGTGACCACATACCTGAGACACAGCTGGGCAGCCTGATTTTACCACCAGATCACAGCCCCCTGCCATGCTTTGTAAAAGGCCCTTCCCAGCAGCAGCCTAATGCAAACAGGTGACTGCAATGGAAAGTCCAGGATCCATTTGAAAAAAACAGAACAGGAAAATAATCAGGCCAGGCCATGGACACGAGACAGCTTGGAAAAAAAATCACTGGACTTTCAAAAGGAGTTTTCCAGCCAGGGTGAGTAAGGATGGAGTACAGAGGCCCTAAAGAGGGGTCTGTTGAACCTTAAATCTACAAGATCACAGCCTTAAGAGTTTGGAAGTATAGCAAAAGGAATTCAGGAGCCAAAGAAACTGGGATACACAATGACAAAGTCATGGTCAGAGGCCACGCTGAGGAGCAGAAGACCCGAGAACCTGCATTCCCAACAAGCCAGGACACAGAACACAAACCATCCAGTTTAACGGTGTAAAAGCTGCCCCCATGACCTAATGTTACTTATCCAGAGGTGTAGCTGTTCTTGAAGCAAGGAACAGCTACAAGGAGGGGGGAAAAAAACATACAAATAAAAGGAATTAAAATGCAATTATTTTGTATCTTATAAAAATGATTTAAGCTACCACATTTTCATGTTACTTTATTCATTATTATGAACAGATTATTACGAACGTTTCAGACTAACAAGAAAACCACTACAGCACCTGACCACAGAATGAAATTACAGTTAGCTAATGCAACAGTGCCCACACAAATTATCTCTAATTGGTTGACATTAATATGATTGAGCTGCATATAGTGCCAAATTAATATCATAAAATGAAGAACAGCAAGAAAAAACTCACAGAAAAAAGAATATCTGTAGCTGAATGACAGAATGAGTTAACGAGAAAAATTTCACTTGTATGACATGTGGCAAATACATCAACTGAGGTCCCATATCCTTGTTCAGCTGACCCAGGTTATGGGGTTCTCAGTCACAGAGGGAACTGACAGCCTCCAGCTGCAGGGTGGGGTGCCTGCATTGAGCTTGGCAGTTGACTAATCTTAAAAAATGAGACACCAAGATATGCATGGACCTGTTCAGGTGCTTTCTGCTCTGATATCACAGCATCCTGCCCATGTGAATTTGGATGAACCTATGGGTATCTCTCTACATTGTCATGCTGGTCCATGTTTAACCTCATCCCATCTCAGCTCAGGTGCAGAGCGAGTCAGCTGGCTTAGCACAAGTCATCTTCAGTTTGATAGTGGTTTGTAACACAAGAAGAGATTTCACCACTGACTGAGCTGAAGTAGGAGATAGGGGCCTTATAAAAAAACTCCAGGTGATTTTCGTGGAAAAGATAACAGGCTTAGCAGCCATGCTACACACCTATTTTCAGGGATGACAATACAATAAACAGATACTGGCTAAAGAGGACCAGCAAAATAGTTCCAGTTCTCTGCTCTGAAGTTAAATGTGACACTACAGTGTGGTAGCTGGGTAAAAGATCAGATTCAATGTCTAATGACCTACACCTTTCTTGTCAGTGGAGTATTTAAGCAAATAGAGCACTGCTTCTTTTGATTGCAGCTGATGTGTAGTGATAGCCCCACCTTCCAAATTCCCATCATTCTTACTTTTCTGCTGAGAATTTGTCAGCCCCTTACCCAGTGGTTTTTGCAGTGATTTGCTTGTTCAGTTGGTGAATTTTTGGGGCTGAGTTTATCAAGTTTCTACATGCGTTTTTTTTATATTCTACCAGGCTGCTGTTAGTAGCCCTTTGTGTAGCAAAGCATCTGTATTCTGGGCTGAAAAACAATTATATTTACTAATACCTTCTTCTGCAGAAGGACAGTTTGCACCTGGCTCACTAGTAAAGCTCCTAAAGCCCAAACTGTCAAAAACACTTACAGAGTCTGAGTTCCAAGGAGGGGACACGCCAGCTCCGATTCTCTGAAGGGCCAAACTCAAGGTACATCCAGACATTTACAGTCACCTCGAGTCACCCTGCTGATATGTGTGGGGTTTGAATGTGTTTTCAGCATAAGATTGTCATCAGCAGAAGGTGTGTATTTCTTTTAATTTTTTACCACAATTTTATCAGAGTGTATAATATTCTATCAGTTTGAATTTTAAAAAACCGGATGTGTTACACTATGGTATACACCCTTTAAATTTCTTCAGCCAGACCTATACATCAATTCCCTTACTTTATCAGTTTCACCGTTCCTGTGATCATTCCCATAAGCTGGTCACCCTGAAGAGCTGAAGATCTTAAAATTTTCTGGGAAAATGTGAAATGGGAGCTGATTCCTTTCTTCCCTCTTAATGCCTTGAGTATTTAAAGGTAATATCTATTTGTTTGGAAGAAACAGCTTCAAAGTGATCAATTTTACCTGTAAATAATTTATTATATAGATGAAATCCCAGAAAAGAGTCTTTATAAATACACAGCATATTTCTTGCATCTTACTGGAACAGTAATTCCTGTTATTGTGTATTAATAGAATTCCAGGCAGTTTTCATGCCATGTCCTAGTGAGAGAGGAGCACATAGCCTCTATTTCACTTTCAAATGGAGAATTGCTGTTATTAATTCAACTAAATTAACTCTAGCAGGAAGACAACAATACCTAGCCAGCACTCCATATTCTAAGGAGCATTTAATACACTTGGTACTGATTAAGTTCCCTTGAACAAAGCCTCTGAACATATAAGCGCCTAAAGATAATGCAGGTAATCATAAAATTAACAGTGAACAGTACATTGCGTACAATAAACAAAGAAAGAAAACTCCTCTTGTCTAATATCAGAATTTTATGTCTCTTGGTCCTTCATACTGTGGTACATAATTCCTTTTAGCCTTGATTAAAATATTTTGATAATGATGCTATTGGTCCAAGTGAGAAGAATTATAAAGGGATGTTTCAGTGCCATCTAGTGGGTTTATCATGTTAATAAAAAAAAGTTCTCTCTCGTATGACAATTTTTATTTTATAATCAATCAGAAAACACCTTTTGCTACTGCTCCATGCTTCCTTTTTCTTCAGTTTTGTACATAGTCATGTTGGACACTTTATCATTAAAATATTTGTGTTTATTTTTCCTAAGGCCATTCTGTTTCTCTGCAAAAATAAATATCATGCAGTGTGGGAATACACTGAACTGTATTGTGTACAGGGAGGAGGCATCATAGTCTGAGTCCAAGACTGATAACCTGGTGAGGCAACCCTCCATCCTTTGGAAAGAGACAGCTTCAGCTTGAAGATTCCAAGAGTGGGGATGGGTCAGACCTGTACTGCTGGCTAACAGACATCTTGATCTTTGTCTAATTGAGAGTTTGAATGTGCTTCCTGTAGCTTCTAGCCCTTGTTTTTCATTGTATTTTCTTCTTCAAGGTAAAAAAGCTTTTTAATATATTCTCCATGTGTTAGTACTTCTGTGCTAGAATCAAGACTTACCTTTCAGAGTCCTTTTTGATAAGCTTAACAAATTGCATTCATTCCATCCTTCACAGTAAGGCTTTCCCACCCAGTATTCAGATAATCTTTGTGGCTTTCTTTTCACACCTTCTCCATTTGTTCCACTGTCAGAAACACTTGACACCTGACTTGTAAGCAATATTCTAGTACTGGCTTCATCAGTGCTTATATAAACAAAAAATTGCCTCCCTACTCCTACACACTGCCTTCCTTAATAGACTTACAAATTCACGTTAATCCTGTTTACCTCACACATCACATTAGAAGTGTGTGTTGACTCAGTTGTTCAAGATGATTTATAAGCACTTTTCAAAGTTGCTGTTTTCAAGGATACCATCCTCCCCTCCATAGTTATAAATTTGAAATTTTTTTTTCAAACATACAACTCAGTATGTGAACATGTTAAAACAGAGCTAATTGCATTGGTTCATTCTGTTTACCAAACTATCCATGTAACTCTGTGGAACTTCAATATCAATATCTGTTGTGCTGTCAACCCCTGTGTCATCTGCATATTTTACCTATGGTCATTTTATATTTAAATCAGGTTATGCATAACACTAGCATCACTTTCCTTTGAGCACTCATCTCAGGAAGACACAGTTTTAAACAGCCTCACTGGAGGATTATTTCTCACTGGCATTATTTTTCTAACCCATCAGTTTCAGACTGTGCTACAGTGGCAGCTATTTTAGATGAACAGGAGCACATTGTGCTTGCTAAATGTCCTCTAGCAGTTAAAGCATATGATATCAACACAGTATGATTACATCTGTAATCTTTCAAAGACTTAAATCAAGCCTATTAATTGTATTCTTATAGTTTAAGTCTTTAATCACTGAAATCCCCCACCCTTCTCTACAATTTTAGCTGGATCATATCAGGTTAGCTACAAGTCCTTTTTAAAAGCTCATAAGTTATTCACAGCTTTCATGCCTCTGCAATTTCCTCAGCACTCCAAAATCCATCTCAAAAGCTGTTGGTGTACATGAAGTGCCTCAGCCAAATGTGTTTTCTTTATGGAGTTTCAGATGTTAATAATCCAGAGTTGATAATTTAAAAAAAATCATCCCAAGTAGACGCCACACTTCCTCCTTACATATTAATGAATTCAGTGGAATTTGTGCATTGGCACATTTTGTTCCAAACACAAGACAGAAACAATATATTGCAGTTCTTTGCTCTTTCTACATCCTTCTAAATAGCTGTAATTCTAATCTCTCTGAGGAGTCCACACAAAATGTGTATTTGGGAGCACAGCCCAAAATTAAAGATTCACCTGGAGCTCTATGGCCATCAATCACAACTTTTCACTCCTCTAAAGCTCCCGGGGCTGGTGCATAAGCACACCTGCCTGCCATGGAAGCATGATAGAGAAAGCAAAATCAGAGATACCACATGATGGAGAGAGCCACTGCTGGTGTGGTGGGCAAACTGTGACACCACAGCTGATGTGTTCCTTTGAAGCGTTCACTCTGTCAGAAAAAGGTAGATACAGCTTCTAGTGATACACTTGCAATCCTACTGCTTGTAATTGTTAAATAAACTGATTTGCGTTCTGCTCATACTTGAGCCCCTTCCAGTCTCACTAAAACCCAAGGAATTATCCATCAACCACCAATTTGTCCCTTTAAGCCTGTAGCCTAAGCTTTGAATGCTTAGCTTTACATGTGGGCAAGATCCCTTTGCCCAGCTCACAGTGGAATTCCAAATTAGTGACATTTCTCAGCTATTTATGTGCTTATGGGGAGATTGATCCTTCTGGTCCAGAGATCTGACTTTCAATTGAAAGAGATACAAAAAAGGGGAGGTCTGAAAGAAAATACTTCTTTATTGAATTAAAGTGTGTGTAGTGCACTCAGAATTTAGTTATAGCAGAACTACTATGAATAGATTTGTTTTATTTCTTTTTATGAAATAATCATATATTCTTTATTTTCAAGCAAGGACAAATACAGCTAGTATTAAAGAAAGCATATTACACAAAGTTCTGCTACACACTAAGTTGACTCTCTATGTATTTTTCCTATTGAGAGAGCATTAAAGTAAGGTTGGGGAATTAAACAGAAAAATAAAAAACATCAACTTGGGTAACTTCTTTTTAAAAAATCGTAATATCCAATTGTGAGTCTAAAACAATTCATTGAGACAAATGAAGATTCCAATATTAAAAAAAGCAAACACTCGCTTCCTTTGCAAATAGACAGTGGGTTTATGTATTCTTCTTATTTTATTGTTATTTGTGTTATTACATAGCCATAGCAAGGAGCTACATTATATTTTGCCTTGAAGAATTTTATTTAAATAATCCCTGTATCATTTGAGGATGTCTGTTGGACATACCTTTTAAAAAAATTGATTGTTTCATGAAAGAAGTAGGACAGCACCAAAGTAATAGCTATGCACTAGGAATTAGCAACGTTAGCTGGGTAATCCATATTGTTCTTTGTTAAAACCAGAATGCTGATTCTTGTGAACTCAGATTTACTGGGGGTTTACATACCACAGCACATGAGATCAAGACAATCTACCCTTGTTTTCCAAATCACACTGCAAATATTAACAAGGTGTTTGTACAAAGCAACCACTGTTCGTTCGTATAAACCCACAGCTGCATAATTCAGCAGGAGTGTAGGCGTGGACTATTGTGCTACAGAATGATTGCCATCTTAAAATTGCTATATACATGAGAGAAAATAGGCAGATAAAGCATAGAAGTCAGAGTACTATTTACAGAGGACTTACAGGAAGAAAACCCATCATGTTCTATATCTGTTTCTTTCATTAATATAGAGTTAATGCTACAGTCAATAAGTACATCAGATAGATGAATTATTCAAAGGAGCTCGAAGATAAGAAAGGCATCAGACAGAATAATGCTGTTGCATTGGAACAGGAATTGCACTAGGTGGTAGTGTGAACCTGCTCCTCATGAGCAAGTGGTCGAGTATTAACAGTAATGGTTGTGATGCTCATTAAAAAAAAAAGAAAATCTCCTGCCTTCGTCAACCAGACATACTGTACCCAGGAGAAGTTACTAAGCTGAATAGGGTAGCAAATACCAATAAATGGAGAGACTTTTCAGAATGAATTTTCAAAAAAAATCCCACAACTTAACCTCATCTTGTATTCATGTCTGCACCTGTAACCAAACACGTAATATATCTTATTGCTTCCTTAACACTTACAAGTACACAAAAAGGAGACCAAAACAATGGGTTCTATTCTTTTTTTCAAACCCTTAATCCTTTTTTCACTCCTTCAGAACGACTTTTTCATTCTGAGACTTCTTGTTTTGATTACTTATTTTAGGGATTTTTTTTTTTCCCGTTTGTTCACCTTACGTACCTGAATCCTCAGCACCATCTTTCAGGTGCTCATGTTAACAGGCTTTTTAAACTTTTCTGCTAGAGACCATCACAAAGTTCAGAAGAACACACTAGATTTTGAAAATCTGTATGATCACCAAAATGGCTCAAATTTACCTCTGTGATGGTAGCTCAGTTCCAGCAGCCCCTTGCAGCATTTCCCTTGGAGGCTTAGAGACTTTACAGCAGGTCACTGGAAGTCACCCACCTGCACTAGGGCAGCTAAACTGCTCTGGTTGAGCTCAATGCAAGAATTCATATTTATTTATGGCACCTGGAAGTGAACAGGTGCCTCATGGCACAGACAGATTACTAAGCATCACAGAAGAGCTGAAAAAATCCCATTTTAGCCCCAGCTGGAAGAACAAGAGCCTGATGAAGGCAGGGCAAAGGATGCACCTGCAGTGAGGCTCCAGCTGCCCTGGGAAGAGCTGAGGGCATTGTTGTGATACTCACACAGGAGCTGGAGCTCAGGAATGTTTTGCAGGTGATGTGTAGGAAGGGGAGAGGAGGTGAGAGCACACTGGGCTCAAGTCTTAAGACTAGGAGTGGCTTAGGAGGAGGATGCCCATCCACCACAGGAGAGGTGAACAAACAAACCAAGGCCGGCATTATTGGCTCAGCAGGGATTGGGGTGGTGCAAAGAGCACAACAAAGTTGTGAAACTAAATAAAGAGTTGGGTTAATTCCCTTCCCTGAGGTAACCAGACGTTAAAAAATAAAAAAGCATCAATAAAAAACCAAATCACTTGACTTTTGGAGGATGTTTATGAGCATCAGCTGTTCTCCATCTCTGTGTAACACTCCGAAATGTGACTTGTAACTCTGGCTCCTGGCTCTGACTATGCCAAGACCAGTGAAAACACTCGTTTAATCAGTGTATATTCATTCTATTTTATAAAACAAAATAGCACAAATAAGGAAATAATAGTAATGATAATAGAGAGTAGTGAGTACAATCATGCTCAAGTCTCCAGAGAAACTGCCTCA
The DNA here is from genome assembly GCA_013400235.1 of Oriolus oriolus. Classification (NCBI taxonomy): domain Eukaryota; kingdom Metazoa; phylum Chordata; class Aves; order Passeriformes; family Corvidae; genus Oriolus; species Oriolus oriolus. The sequence goes on along the minus strand of VXBT01006918.1, from coordinate 160,836 downwards.
TCCACTGGACTACTTAGAAAAAGTAACAAGTTTAAATTACTCTTAAATCCTTTTAACACAATTCTCTCCAACTATATCTTCAATGCAGTTATTTGAACTAAATGGTCAATGCTTGTACTTCTCAGAAGATATTCAGGCAAATATGATATAGGAGGTCAGACATTTATATATCTTATTCCTCTGTGTCTGGTTTATTCCTGTGGAACTGAATGCACATAAATAGAACTTTTGACACCCTTCAAGGATTCAAATAACATAAATTGTAACTCTCTACCTGACAGAAGATACTGGAATATGCCACCAATGTGGATGCACTTTAGGGCCTCAAATGTACTGATACACCCTTATATCCTGAACTCTAATAACGACATGCAGCTGACATTGTAGATATATGGTTGCATGCAAATACTGCCATCCACTAGCCAAAACTCACAGATTTTATTTCATTTCATTCATGGTGCTTCAGTAGAATGTGAACTCCACTGAACAGCACCGAGATGTTTTCCAGCAGTATCTGATTCACTACCAGAAAAGTGGTCTCTCACTGTGATTTCTGCAAGGAAATAAGTAATCATGTTTTTATTCACTCATGAAGAGCAGGATTCAACCAGCTCTAACATTTCATATACGAGAACACAGGTATAAACTAGAATAAATTTCTCAGAAGGAATGTCATGAAGCAGTAAATATGAAAGGACAAAAATATCAGAGCTGTTGTCATCTCTGCTTCCTTTAAATCCTTCCAAGGGATGCTGCCCCATGGTTTTACCTAGAGAATCCCATTAACTCCTGACAGCTATGGGGAGGCATCAGTGTCTCAGAGTTTGCCTCCCTGTCGGGCTCTGCTTCCTCCAGCCCTCCTGCTCATTTCAGCTGTTGCCTGCACCAGGATCAGGATTGTCTTTTGTCTCTGTGTACCTCTGGCCTCTGGCTGCTGCTGTGATGCAGCTGGCAGTAAGGATGATGGAAATGACTCTAAAGTGGAGTTAAAAGGTGCATGCAAAACTGCCCTCAATTTCACGACCCTCTCTTTTAACTTCTAACTTTTTTTCTTCTGCATAAAAAATCTACAGGTGGTTGTTGATCCTGTCCTGAGTAATAAAATACTTGCGCTGTTCATGTACAACTGTAATCATACTTATTAGCTTCGTAGGAAACTCCAAGCACATTTTGAGATCCAAATCATAAAGTTCAGTTCACAAGAATTTCTTTCTCTGATTAATGCCTGTTACATTCTTTTATAATTTCTAAACCATCATTGTGTTGCAGTACTTCAAGCCCCTAGATACTGTTTTGAGGTTAATATATGATAATAAAAACTACTCCAAATTTATTTTTAAGTAGATATTTTGAAGTCTTTTCCCTTTAGGCAGGTGGTGAATCGATCTGACAGTGCCAATGTTAGTAAAATGATACTTCTGTGGCAGTCACAGCATCTCACAGACCGAGCCCCATGGAGTGCCATTGTGTCTCAGGTGTGGATCTCTGAGATAATGCAAACTCCAGAGGGAAGAATTGCTCACTTAGTTGTTCTTGCTCTAATTTAAGATTAGCTGCAAGTACCTTGACGTGATTCTTGTGCAGGGCCTGGAATTTTGCATTCCTGGTTCAAGCAAGGCTTCCTAGGAACACCAGTAATGCAAATTGGTTGAAAAAGTAAATGCATTCTCAGTGCTACCATCTTACACACTTCATTATCGTACCCCAAAACATCATCAGATGCCTTTTGATCTGAACACGACAAATGAGGAGACCAAGTTTGCCCTACACCGAAGAAAGAGTGTTTGCAAGTCACCCCTTGATCTACTGTACAGCAGGAAATGCAACCAGAAAAGTGCTGTTCCTAGGAACTGACTTTCAGTTCTACTGATCAAATGCCTGCATGTATCAGTCTAATGGGATTAACTAATGAGACAAGCTGATAATTAATGCGCTGTTTAGAGGCTATGCTATTTTAAGGCAGTAATGAACAGCTCAGCAGTGCAATGCAGCCTGGGTTTTTTTAATTTAGGTTTAAGGACTGGGGAGGGGTGGTGCTCCACACAGCTCCATATCCCAGCTGACTGCAGTGTGAAGAGGGGTGGTGCAGGTTGGGTCTCACTCCTTGTACAATGAGAGCATTGTCAGGGCACAAACCCCAGCCTGAGAACCAGAAAATGGTTCTTCCTGGGACTGATGGAATAGATGAACCATCAGACATAATTAGGGACCAAAGTGTCTCTGCAAATCACCTGAAACTAGGGGCAGACAGAGATTCTGGTATTTACACACTTACACATCCACCTGGCTGATTGTGGAAGGAAACTTCAGCTATTCAGGGAGCCCTTTAATAAAATGAGACCCTGATTCTTCTCGGAAAGTAATCATTTTTGGAGATATATTATCATTCCTTATCCATTCTGTAGATGTATGTATTGCACCAGTTTGAGACATATGAACATTTATGGCAGAGAAAGGCAGAACTCAGGACTTGTTTCCTCTCCCAGTTCAGGAACTGAAATGGCTGCTCACCTGCTGCTCACTATCCTGAAGTTGTTCATTGTTGTACTTCTTCTTTAAGAATAGGGTAGGGTGAGTGAATCATTAATGAAAGAAATGAGTTTGTCTTATCATGGGATACCAAACATGCCACAGCTCTTTGGCCTTTGTGAATGACAACCTTGCAAGTGCTCCTTGCAGATGGGGAGGGCTGTAAGTGCTTCTTTTTGAGACCCAGAGCTCCCTGTAATCAGCATTTACACAATGGAGAGGAGGATTGTGTAAATCTTGAGAACACATACCAAACTCACTCTCTGTGAATGGATTCTGCACATGTCTGAAGATAATTCTCTCTTCTATAATTTGAATGGCATTTAATTTCAATGGCATTAAAAGTTATGCCCAGTAAATGTCTTACTCATGTGTCATACAGGTTCACATACACAGAGTGCAGCAAGCAAGTTAAAAGGCATGCATGTACACAGCGCATAAGAAATAATAATTTAGATTATTAAATTTCAGCTGTCTGTAGACTATTGCTGCAGGATAAGAGAAAAGCTTCAATATGAAATCTTTCTGGGATAAACGGAGAAAAGCAGAGAAAACCTATAAAGGCAAAACCAAGGAATCCTGAAGTGGCATTTTTGCTGTATTTAAGATTTCATGCCAGTGAACACACTTCCAGTTATTACAAAAGCAGTGTCATATGAAAAAGACTGCAAAGGCCTTTATCTTCTGTATTGCCTTAATTTGTTTTTATAAATTGCAAATTAAATAAAGAAAAACTATTAGCTTACCCCACCTGGTAAATATCCTATTTTAAAGCAAATAGAGAATTATTGCTTAAAGAAGAGGTCCGGTACATGAAGAACAATCCCTTTGATGTACATTTCCAAGGCTGGCAGGAAGAAGAGCTGGTTTTCTCAGAACCCAGGAAAGTGCCAGCAGTGAGGATGGCCTTTGGTTTCTTGTCCAAATGCTGCATCTTCCTGGGACAGGTTCTGATGTCTGGGCTCAGATCTGGAGGAAGTGGAGCAAGCTGCCTGCAGACCCCTTAGTTTTCACTACATCTGATGCAGGCTCTGGCTGCTGTTCACATCACCAGTAGCCCCCAGGATTTTGGAAACCACTGGCTCCCAACCCCTGGCTGACAGCCCGTTCTCATCCCAAGCCAGTGTTTGAGGCTCCCCTTGTCATTTGACAGCCCAGGTGTCATTTGACTCTCACCTCTGCTAGCTGTCAGTAATTCTAGCTTTGACCATTACGTGTTTTTCCTTAATCTCAACAAAATTTAACCGTAGCTGGTAGTAGCAGAGCAGATGATGGTTGCTTCAAACATTTACATACATTGTGTATAACTAATGTTGCAAATGAGCAGAATAATCCGTGCTGCCTCCTTTGCACATACCAGCATTGCTCGAATCAGTCCAGGGTTAGCGTGTCCATAGCCACATTGTTGTTATACTGCAGTTTAGAAGGGTGATGAAATAGCCATTTCTTTTCGTAAGATTTAAGTGTTGAATAATCCCAAAACAGGCACAGCTCCTTGAAAAAACCTAGGCCTGCACTCTGCAATCACCTACGAGTGATGTGTTCACAAACCACCCAACTGGTTTTTGGAAGCAGGAAGTCCACACAGAAACCAGCCCTAAAGCTTCTCATTCTCCAGTTGTTCACCCTTAGCATTTAGTGCCCGTCCAGTTACAGATCACTGAAATCTGACAGCTTTTTCAGACATTTGTATGCACTGAGATACAGCTATATACATCCTGAAAGAGCTACATAACCCTGAAATCAATACTGCAGTGCTGCCTTGTGCCCTTGCTTGTTGAAAACAATGACAATCACTTCAGCTTGCTTAAAAAGAGGCTGGGTTGGACTCATGTTGTGAAATACTCCAGTTAAACTTATTAAGTCTAATTGGTGTGGTAATGTTGAGTGCTGTGCTGGTTGCAACATCCCACTCCCACATTCCTTAGGTGTAAAATGACTTCGTGCTTTGCAGCCCTGCCTCATAACTCTCATTTAGGGAAGCCCTTTAAAAAGCTTTCTCTGTTCCTCACAGCTGCTTTTCTTAATTTTTTTTTTAAAGCTGTGTTTCTTAACTTCAAAACCAAAAGGCTTAAAACCGGAATGATTATGCTCAATTTTGCTGAAGTCATTTTGAATGTGATACTGATTTAACAGGCCTGCAAAATAAATGGATGACATCTTGTAGCTTTTTCCTTACTTCATTTACAGAAATATGCTATTAACTGGTTACTTTTCGTCATAGTCTACTCTGTATTAGCTGGCCTCTCTCAAAGGAGTTTTGCAAGACCTTCCAAAAATAGCAGAGGGCAAAGGTAACGCTTCATTAAAACCAACCTACTGGATTTAATTCCAGTAGTGGCCAACAAATTCTTAAAGTTCTGATAGTATTCTCAAAGTATGCTGAAAACCCAAATTGCCTGAAGAAAGAACAGTACTCAAAAGCAAAGCAAAGAAGCCCTCCTGTTCACAGTCAGCCCTGCTGCTCTTATCAGCAAATATGCTAAAAGAGTATTCCCTGTGCAAGTCATCCTTTCATACCGGGAGTGGCAAAGCCAGTGAGAGGCACCAAGCAGACTTTGGGAACCATCCATGTGCTGCTTCACCTTCTTTCAGCACTTCCAGGAGTTCTTCTGAATAAGAAATCTCTAAATCACAGCTCCAAACTGAAACCACGACACAAATGAGGCACAAACACAAGCCCATGGTCAGAAGCGGAAAGGATACCACAAACCAACACAAAACTTTATGAAAGCATTACAGGTGTTGCCACACAAGTAGTTAGGAACATATTTATAGTGGCACAAACATAACAGTGCCTTGATGGAAACTTCCTGCGCTCGACTGAAGTTAGAGGGAATGTGATGGAACAGAACCAGTGCCTGCAAAATGACAATTAAACCCGCAAACACCAGGCCCCATATCACATCAAAGTTTTGGTATGGAACCAGCTGAGGTTTTTGTTATGTGTTTCCATTTGACAGCAACTAATGTCTTGTATAAATTAATATAATTCCTTTCATTTTCATTTTTTGCACTGTAGTTTAGTAATTTACATCCCAAAAAATTAGAGCAGTGCACTTAGTGTCCATAGGCCTTAAAACACCTCGCTGAGGGAGATTTAAAATTTTCTGTTTATATCATGTTCCTTAGGTCCCTGTTGTGTACTTTTTAATTCAATGCTGTCCTCAGAATATACACTGAGCACAAGAGTGTTTTATCACAGAAAATGATGACCAGCTAATTCACCTGGAATTCTGTTTGGTGCAAACTAAGGCACAAGTTCAGGAATAGACATATTTTCTTTATTAAGATACAAACTTCAGATCTTACCTGGTGTAAATCAGAAAAAACCTTGGGCTTCCGTGAAAGTCACAAATAAGTCATGCAACAACTGTTAGTTTAGATGGTATTAAAATACAAAGTAAATGGAACTTGACATTTGGTACTCTTTCTTTAGCTAAAGAGTATTTTATTCTATGAGTCATCCCGGTTGGATTGGCATCAGTAAAAGTATTTAGAGGCTGGATCATAATAAAGGCACAGCAGACATAAAGAACAACAATCCCTTTATATCTTTTTCAGCAGCCAAGCAGACTGGAATGAATAGAAAGATACTTGCTGGTATTTAAGATTTTTTTATTCAAAACTGTTACAACCAATGTGTTGGAAAAGGTGTCCTTTATTTTACTATTACCATCTATAATATTCACACATTATTCATACACCCCAAACTGAATGATACACCCTGCAATGTGCATAGATAGGTAGGTCCCTGCCCAGAAAATTTATACTCTAGGTTAAGATTTGACTGTGGGTGCAATTAAAATTAAGAGAAAAGGAAAAAATAAAAATAAACAGCCCTGCACAATAACTTGCCTGAATTATCCCTCTTAGGACTATTTTATAATTGTAAGATATTATATGAACTGTACCTCATCATGTAAGATGATTACAGATGTTGCTAAAGAAGGAGCAACATCTTTAGCAACATCTAAGGGAGCTTCCAGGAGAGAATGCACAAAGCTGTGTTTTAGCTGCAGAAAAACCTTCTTCCACATTTGGCCACTTCATCCCTCATGAAAACACATGCACTGATAAAACTCCGGGAAAGAAGGGATTTTCCTTACTGGTTTTGGTAATGGAGAGCAAAATACTGATGTCCACCTTCTCCAGCCTGATGGAATAAGCAGTCATTTTCCCATGTCCTCTGGTGTACAGGAGAAAAACACAAGTCAGCCAAGAACAGAGATGGAGGTGTGAATGTCATCTATAAAATGAAGAGGGTTATGGAGAAGGCAAACACAAAATGACTTGTTCATTTACTTCCACATTAGTGACAGAGGCTTTAATTGAAGTTGGCATTGCACACCCTAAGACAAAGGAAAGAAGATTATTCTCCTCACAATTGCACAATTACAATGTGCTTGAAACAGGATTCTGGGTGTGCTAGAGCTGTGCATGAGTTCAGGGGCAGCTTGGACAACCTCATGGATGAGAAATTCTCAGAAACTTCTAAGGGATGGAGAGTCAGCATTTTGTTGCCTGCTGTCTCCTAGCCAGATCCCAGATAATACTGAAGCAGTTAACCCTATTAAAGTGCGAAGATTTCTAGAAGCCAACACGGAAGTGCTGACGTCTGACAATGCTGCTGAGCTGTGAGCTTTCCTGGTATTAGTAAACTAGCATGGAAAACCCATTTCATGCTTGTCAGCTGGAGTAAATCCTCTGACTAATTTGTTACAAATATGAGGATACCTTGCTCTCCCAGTAACCTTGTCTTAAAAACTGGTGGAGAGCTGTGGCGTCTCACTGACTGCTGAAAGGCAGCAAGAACGTCACTAAATAATCACTTCACGTGTTCTGAGAAAAGCCTGGTTAAGTTAAACTTCGTTTGATGCTCATATTGTCTGGAATGATGATCTGTAAGAATTGCCTTGCACACGTTTACACCTGGGATGTGAGACAGCAACGTCCTCATCTTGGCTAAAATCAAAAGCCCTTTAATATTTTATTGTTTTAATTTTAACCTGGGGAGGTCACTGAATCTTGTAAGTAATCTGAAATCTGCACCACCAGGCTGCAGTTGAGTCCATGTTGCAGCAAGGGGTTGAGGTATGGTTTGGCACTGTAATACCAGGCTTGAGAAAGGCTTCTTAATGCAATGGATTATTCACATTTCTTGAGTTCCCCCGAGAACACAGGCACTAAAATACTCCAAATAGGTAAAATCTATTAATTCAAATTATTCAAGAATAATTTATTGAATCAACTAGATTCAATTAAAAGTTTGAGTGACCTGTTTCTGCAGTAAACTTTCCTTCTGATGTGTGAATAAATTGTGAGGATAGAATGAAATGAGGGTTTGGTCCAATATTATATATAATAGAAGCAGGTAAGATTAGGTACTAATTTTCTATGGGGCCCTTAAATTCTAATGAATCAGCCTTTCTTTGTCTGTGAATTCTTAATGAAATAAAAAACAAGCATTAAGTCCTTCCAAATGTGATACTTTATCAGAGATCTGAGTATACCATACGTCACAGTTCTGAGTTCCATTAACTATCACTGAACCCAGTTTTGTCCAGGATGACCTAGGATAACTTGGAAGCAGATTTTTTTGTGTGTGCGCATCCTTTAAACAGTTCTTCATTTTTGTTTACTGAACTTCTGTGGGTGCCTGGTTTACTGATCCATTTGCACCCCAACGACAGACCTTAATTATGTAAGCAGAGGATAATTCAATTTTAGTGTGACTAATTCAACACTTTACTGGGATAACTTAGTCTTGAAGAGATGAATAGAAGCTCCCTGAGCTACATACTAACCTTGATTCTTAATTTTCTACTAGGGACACTGAGCAAAGGGTTGGAACATATATTTGCTTCTACAATAGACAGCTGAAGGAATTAAGCCCTCAAGGCTAGCTTTATAATAAAAAAAAAAGGAAAACCTTGAAAATGCTTTTGTACCTATCATTTGTATAAATCACTTTAACCCAGTTCATATTTGTGTGTGCTAGATATGGAATAACTCATCAGTCAGTGGAAAAGATTATACCAAAAGGGAGTCTCCCCTTCCCGTACACCCTTGTCTTAGGAGATGTCAGTAGTCACCTTTATACTTAAAGGGTTTAACATTAAAATGTGGAGATGCAGGTTTCTCATTTGTGTCTACACAGAATAATAGAATCACTTAGGTTGGAGAAGCCTCACATATACCTACAGGAACAAAGATTTCTAGGAAAGTCTGATCAGAAACATGAGCATAATAGTATAACAACAATACAGTACTATGTGAAATGACATCATTATCAAAACACTAAAAAATAAAATTACTGCAATTAATACAATTTAATTATGAAGATTTATGGTGATTGAATGTGGTGACAATCTGCCCCAGGAACTATTCTCTTCTCTTTAAAAGCATTTCTGTCACCTTTTCAAAGAAAAGTCAGGTAATTCATCCAATAGCAAAATTAGAGATAAGAGATCTACAAGATGAACAAATAACAAGCAACAGACTAAACCATTTAATTTTTTAAATCATTTTTCATACTTCTTTCTGCATTTTCTCAGGTCACAGTTTGAATCTTGCAAACATATGCTAGCTCATCCCAAAACACCTTGTTTGTGTCTTCATGTTGCAACAGTAGACTTAGATATCAAAGACAAGCTTGAAAGCTTTGCTTGAGACCGTAAGTTATTTCAGGCAGGGATCAGTTCCAGGAAGGATAGTTTTGCTATTAAAACTGTGGAGTGGAATGCAAAGGATGGGGGCTCTGCCACTGCCATCGGGTGTGATGTTAAGTCACAATCTCAACTCAGCATCGCGCCAAGATGAGCAGCCCCGCCGACCCTGAAAGGCTGTGTATTTGTTCAGTGTTTACATCACATTTCCCAGCGAGATTTAGCTTGAAAAATAATAACCAATGGAGGAAAATAACACCCTGTTTGAAACTTTGCATTAAATAGGTGGAGTCACGCAGCAACTGGTTGGACCTGGTTGGTGTTATCGCAGATGAAGGCTGACAGAAGGAGATCTCTTTTGGCATTACCCAACACAGCCACAGATGCAGCTGGGAATCCAAGCACTGTGGAGCAGCAGAGGGTGAGCATCCCTGTGCCACATGCCCTTGGAGAGCAGGCACAGAGCTGTCCTGCTTCTCTCCAGGCTCCTCAAAGAGCTTCTGGAAGGCTTGCCACAAGCAACTGAGAGGCTGACCCTGAGAACTTGCTCTGAGCCTTGCCAAGGTAAAATGGGATGCACTGGAGCCAAGAATATCTAAGGAACTGAAAAATGGATCATGATGATGAGGTGTAGGGTACTTGGTGAGTGGCTGGAGGAGAAGAGATGGAAGCAGGATGTGCTTGAACCTGCACTTGGTTTCACAGGGATGAACTCTTTGCTCCTAACAGTGCACTACGGACTTCAGGGGACTGGGAAGACTGGTCAGGGAGGGGATGCAGGGCTCTGCCTCTGCAGTGCTGGTTGGATGATCTGGGCATGATAGATTTTTTAAGGATTATCTGTTTTCCTCTGAAGATAAGTTACTCATGGTAGTAGTGAGGCTGTACTTAAAAGACTTTCCCTGATTCCCCTTGGAGTAAATGATGGGTTCTATTTACTCCAATGCTTACCTATCAGCTGGTGATTAAGAGATCAGGCAAATGAGGGCTGATAAGCATACATGGCTGATAGCAATGATCAAAATGAGTTTTCAAGACTATCTGTATGATTTATGAGCTCAAATCAAGTTTTTTCTTGGGTTTTTTTTCAAATACAGTCATTGAATGACAGTTCTGTGAGTAACTTTTCTATTAAATCCTAGGACAAACTTCACTGTGTAAAAATGTGTTGTTGCAAATCCTGTAAGAATTTAAGTTGCATGCCCATAAAGTTCAGATCTACAGAGAAAAAAAAGTTTCTGTTTGTCAAGGACAGGAAGATGATCTTTAAGGATTCCTGAAGGATACCCTGATTATGCAAAATCTCCATGGCAAACAGAAATAATCCCAAAGCTATTTTCTTGAAATCTCACTATCTTTGAGAAAGTGTTGCTTTTTCTGGATCTAACTCAGTAAATTACTGAAGTACGGAGTTTCAAGGGGTTTTAATGGGTTAAGGGAACCCTTAGGTGAATTCAAGGTTCTAATTTCAATTATGTTTGAATTGTGTTCTTATTCACTTTAGATGTTTGCAGTATGGATCACTACTCTTTTTCTTCTCAATGCAGCCAGAGGTGAGACATATAATGAATAAAGTCTATAAACAGTAAAAATTACATGCAGCTTACACCAGGATATCTATATTCTAGAAAAAGTATGTTCATTAGAAAGGATTTAATGCAATTGTTCATTAGGACCACTGAGTTATGTCATGTCTTTCCCACATTTAGCCTATTACTTTTTAATTCTGTAAAGGTTTTTGAAGCTACCAAACAGGATGGGAATTAGAAAGGTGTTTTTATATGTGAATTGATATTGAAATTCTTCCAGAATATTTTCCCCTACTCACCCTCAACTCACTCATGGTAGCTACAACCCTGGTAATGACAGCCTGGGCACCTACTGTTCACAGTGCTGTGCAGAGAACAAGGAAACAGTCTTGGTCCAAAAAACCTCTTTAATGACAGGAAAGAATAGTCTTTTTAATAGCAATAAAAATTATTTGGGATTTCACAACTGTTGTGCTATAACAGTGTGGAAGGATGACAATTGATGGCAACACCCGCATGTCATATTTGTACCATTACTGTATGAAAGGCACAATAGAAATTGGGAAACTGGTCCTTCAGGCACAGACCACACTTCCTGAGGCTGTGCTTTGCTCTAAGCTTCCACTCAAACTCCACTTTTTTGCTTCCACTAAAATCTTATGGTGATAAAAAAAAAAATAAGGGAGATGTTTAATGTCCATTATGGAGCAACCAGAGGTATCTATTTTAATGTTTTGGTTTCTTTTTGCTCCTTCATGATCTGTTGCACAAGAAATAACAATTTAGATAATCCCTGGAGCATTAGGACTGATTTGAAGGACTACCCTGTGCTGGCAGCAAAAGCTGGTTTCTTCTCCGGATCAAGATTTTGTTGTCTTTTTCCAAGGGCTGTGGTAACAATGTGTTGGACCAAACACATCCTGCATTCTCCTGAGTTCACCAAGCTGAGCTCCAGGCTCTGTTTGCAGCAGGAAGCACTCCTGAAGTTCAAGTCCTTGCTACAAGCACCGGAGCACAACTGAGCCCCTTAATGAAAAATGCTCACAAGTGCCATCCTAATCTGAATCAGGCATGTTTGTCTTTCCTGGAGTAAACACTCTCCTGCCAGCTTCGTGCACAGAACCTGTGACATTCCCAGAATACTAATACATTTCTTTGTGTACCCCAGGAAGGGAAGTTTGCTACAAAAGGCTTGGATGCTTTTCAGATAGCCCCCCTTGGGCTGGGATCCCAGGGAGACAACTGGCAGGCCTGCCCAGCTCTCCAGATGATGTGAACACAAATTTCCTTCTGTACACCAGAGATAACATGGTGAAATACCAAGTAAGAAACTGCTTTGCTTTTAAATACTGACAGTGTACAATACATTCAACGAGTTCTAGGGAGAGTTTCTTTTCTCACATATTTTTGCTCATAAGACTCCCGGGAGAACCTCCAATTCTGTATTAGACACATGATAATTTTCTTCCATCTTTTTTCCTTTTTCCTCATTTCAGTTCTCTGAGGAGCCAGGTATACTTACAACATATTAATCACAGCCCTCCAACACCAGTTATTACATGTAAAAGGCTCCAGAGTTAAGAGTTTTTATATGAATGGCAGTCACAAACAGTAGAAGTGTTTATTAAGTCACTTCAGAGCAAGTCCAACTCCTCCAGCTGAGAGGGCGTACGAGGTTTTAACAAATCAGTCTTTCACTGAAGGTGAGATGTGTGCTAATTAGTGCATGACATCTTCCTTTTAAGTCAACAAAACCATAACAAAAAATATGTAATTGCTAGTACTCAGAATTTCTTTTAAAGAAAATAATGTCTTCTTTCTCAATACACACCAAAATACCTACAGCCTCTAACTTTTTAAGCCTGGTGGGCTTTCCCATAAAATATAAATGAAGCAATGGAGGTCTTATCTTCAAAAGAAAAAGAAAGAAAGATAGGTGTAGTTTCAAAGTCAATCACACAATACCTTTCAGAAGATGCTATCTTTGCATTTTTATGGCCAAGTTTGATAAAATCTTGTATTTACATGGCATGCTGTACCAGTATATCTCAAAGCAGTGTGCAAAAGATGCCAGTATCATTAGTTCAATTAACCAGAGGAAGTGAATAATTTGTTGAAGTGATTAATTGATTTCCCCTCAAAAGGCAGTTTAGGAATGAGAAATAATCCCATCTCTTCAGCACTCAGATCTGTGCCTTAGCCATTGGGGTACCCTGCCCTTTACCGAAATGTAGTGGGACGGAGCAGTCACATCCTTGTTGTGTTTGTTGGTTGTTTGGTTTTTTTGGCACAGAAAATTTCAGCCACAAACCCTTCAACTATAAAAGCTTCGAATTTCCGAACACACAGGAAAACTCGCTTCATTATACACGGCCACCTTGCTGGAGCAGATCTCCCCTGGATAACAAGCATATGCAGGGTAGGTACAGCTATTGTTTGACAGCAATTTTACTTGTATTTGAAAGTCAAAATATCCACATCTGGCTTAAAATTCCCATGTGAAATTTGCACCTCTGTTCCCTCGTTAATTCAGAGGATATATAAGGAACACAAAAGTCGGAATGAAGCCCAGTTCCACATGGCCACTCTCTCGTTCCTGGCTATGAGTATAGTGCACTTCAGCCTTCTGCTGAATGTCCTTTTGCTGCATTCACCTCCACAGGGAAAGCTATAATAAATTGATTTTTCAATTCCTTGCCAATAATAAAGGGGAAAAAACGAGTAAGTTTTCTCACCTCAGCAAAAGGTCACAATAAACGTGTCAGTTTGAGTGGCACATTTGATCTAATAAAACTAAAAAGCTTTGTTCAGCAGATTGGTTTCATGTTACTCTGGCCCATTTCAAAAATGAAATTGTTTCAGAATAAAAAACAAAATCTGAAAGTTCCATTGGCAGAAGTGGATAAATAGAACATTTTGGTTATAACGTATGAATTTTAGTGCTGAACAATTCAAGCACAAATTTGAGAATCCTTTTAGACAATCCAAGCATAAAAAATTTGGAGAATAAAGCCTGGACCTCTTTTGGTAACAGGGGTACTGTCATTAAGAGAAGTTGGTACCTTAGAGCCAACCAAGGCATCTGGAATGGAAAAAGGAGCTGAAGGAAGCTTGTGAGTGCTCTCTGATCACTGGTTCCACTCTGCCTCCTTGTGTTGATCTTCAGCACCAGTAGGAATTACTAAAGATGTGTCTTCACCGGTCACACAAACAAAATATAGTTTACATATGCCCTGCTACAATTGCAATTAATGCCTGTTTGCTTCTTCTCTGTCGCTTTCCTCTTCTCCACCAGTTCATGTTCCACACTGAAGACGTGAACTGCATTTTGACAGACTGGAGGGGAGGCTCCAGTGGTCTCTACACGGACGCCGTCAACAACGTCCGCATTGTGGGGGCCGAGCTGGAGTACCTGGTGAACATCCTCGAGGTAAAAGTACCCCTGGAATGTGAAACAGTGCATTGTCCACATGGTAAAGATTGTGCTCAGAGTGGCACCTTCAGGTTTGATCCAACAGAGCCGGGAAGAGCAAGAAGTACCCAATAAAGCAACTCAGAATGTTGTAAAAGGGCTCTAATCCCACACAAATGAAAGTACCTGCTTAAGTGTCATAATGGATTTTGAAAAACTACTCTAACATGACTTTTCAGCAGTTCAAAAGTTTGAAAATCTGAAATGAAAAGTTAAATCCCCTAGATTTAGTGTATTGGGATGAGATGGTAAATAGCCACAAACACCCTGAAAATGGGGAGGGATGGGATGAGTGGGGAGCTGCTTCTCTTTAGGCAGAGATCCCATCTCCCAGAACTGTAACTTTCCACTAGGACACTCGCCTCCATCACCCAGCGGTCTGGCCACATCCTGGCACTGCATGGGGACATGCTGCAGTGTTACTGGCTTGCATCCCCACACTGTTTTTTTCTCCTTTCCATAAATCTTCACAGAAAGACTACGGCTACTCTCCTGCCGACATCCATTTCATCGGCCATAGTCTTGGAGCACACGTTGCAGGGGAGGCGGGGAGGAGGAAACCTGGCATTGGAAGAATAACAGGTGCTGCAGCTATTTCAGCCGATAATATTTTCACACAGCTTAAGAGAACTGAAGAATCACTGCTGCTTTATAAACACATCATACAGGCTGCAGTGTGCTGGTTTGTCATAAATAGCAGTGTCCAGCCAGCATGATAGTTCACGAGTCGTGACACAGTCACACATTCCTTTCTTTTAAAAACTCATTATCTTCTGTTTTCCTTATCCCCCAGTCAGCTCTTTTCTCTGCATAGACATTGCTTTGTCTAAGCCACGCACACAGTGAGCAGTCACACGAGCAATTCAGGGAACTGGGATCAGAGCTGTGTTCCTTTATCTCCAAAGAGACCTCACTGACACTGAAGTCAAGGGATACCATTTTCAACCAAGATATTCTGGAAAAAGACTTTTTGCCAAATAAAAATTCATAAATAAATCTACATGCTTAGAGTAACATATGAAGATTTTATATTTTCCAGTAAAATGACAAAAAAAAACCCCAACAAACCAAACCTCTTCTTATATCATTATTCCCGAAAGTAAGCCAAGCAGCCATCAGCATTTTACTGTGCTGCAACGCCTTCAGTCACCTTTCTATTAATACCCTGCCAGTTTTTCTAGCTGTGGACAGCAAAATGGATTTTTATATGTGGAGTAAAGGCAGAAATGTAATGACCTATAGTGTACACAACCTGTATGTGGTGATATATATATAGTATTATTTACTCAGTCAGATGTATCTCCATTCATTTAGGTTTGGATCCAGCTGGGCCCCTTTTCCAGTACACTCCCACAATGGTTAGGCTGGATCCTTCGGATGCAAACTTTGTTGATATAATTCACACTCATGCTGGTCATCTTTTCTTTGACTTTGGTAAGTTTTCATGCAAAGGCTGCCATTGGCACATAGGTTGGCCACAGAATACCTGAGAGTGATCTGCCAGGATCCATTGTGCATTTCAGCTCCAGGGATTCTTCAGACTTGTGGCCACCTGGATTTTTACCCAAATGGTGGGAAGAAGATGCCAGGATGCAACCAGCTCCGTGTGCCTCCTGCAACTCGGGATATCAATGACCTTATGAGAGGTAAATGTATTTTAAAGAAGTAATACTTCATTAAAAGTTACAGTTAGAAACAAGGAACAGTATAAGGTAGGGCCTTTGAATGTACATGCTAGTCATATAGCTCAGATTTGGAATAGGGAGACAGTGCTCAAAAATGGAACATTTAAAGCTGCCTCTGAAATACCCTCTACTTTTCTTTTGTACTAACCAAGGCAAATTCCAGACGAAAACTTCAGTTAAAGCGTGCAAAATTGTTCATCACAAGCTTTATAAGAGCCTGCCACTGTGCTGACAGGCTGACCTCAGTGGGAATTCCTCACACGAAGGACTGGTAAAATTTCATTCATGGATAATCCAAAAATGAGCATTTTAAAAACTGAGCTCTCCCTATCCCTAGGAAGACATCACTCCCAGTATTATTGGGATTCATCCATGCCATTAAGCTTTAGTCTCTCCAAAGGCAACAGCCCAAGGTTAAAAATATAAAAGATGATAAAATGACTGCTCCATTAGTAATTCTTCAAAGAAAGCTGGGCAGTTAATCAGAATTACCCTGGGATCCACTACAATAGATCCACAAAATCCTGTCTTCTGATCCTAACCTACAGAAATGAGAACATCTGTTATTCACAGCTAAATGTTTTGAAATCCCTACCACTAGTTAAATAATTTGCTTTCAAAAATGCTCCCCCTTAAAACTGGTCGAGAACTTAATAACAAAGAGAACTGAAAGCCGGCTGTGCTCGAAGTCACTTGGAACAAAACCACTTTCCAATTCGAATGCATAAAAATGTCTGCATTTTCATTTAAAAAAAAAAAAAAAAATTCCAGAGACATTTCACAAGGCTTCTTGCAATGTTTTGCCATGAAGGAGAAACTCAGCTCTATTGAACACGAGCAGATGGAGTTGGTTGTTCATGCGGCTCCTAAAAATAGACAGCCTTAACTCCCTCCTCTGGGTTAAACCTTACTTTGTTTGGTAACCTCTCTTTTCTTTGCTAATGTTTACATTTATGTAGTGCTTTTGTGTCTGAAGTGCTTTAGAAATAATATTTAGTGACCTTTTTTCTGCAGTTTTTGATGCAGTAGAGAGACTATAGGTGTTAAGTGAATTTGCCACTAGCATAAATTGAGCCAGCTGCAAGAGCCGAGGGTTCAAAAGCACAAACCCTTCCGAATTAAAGAAGGAGCTGTAAAGAAAACATACTCAGGAAGCTGTGATGATGCCGGTTATTTTCAAGAAAAACAGACAACAAGTACTTTTCAACGAGGTTTTAGTATGTTTATTCTTCTTTCTTCGTGTAAAGAACAATGTGTCAACAGGTCAACACCACCTGGTCTATCTTTAAGATGCATAAATACTGCTATTAAGTGAAATTTTGATTTCACTATGAATTGTGCTAGCTTGAAACTCCTTCAGTGCCTCCTAGACTTCCCCCTGTGGTTTGGTGAGCCCCCACCACATGATGAAGTGGAATAAAGCCCATTTTTATGCAACCAACCTAACTTCATTGTATTGTGTTTTGATATAGGAGAGACCTTGGAATCAAGGAAGACATTTGCTATAAGGGACATGTAAATATAACCCACATAGCGCTCTCTTCTTTCCTTACTGGCTGCTTATAAATTTCAGTCTGATGGGGAAAAGTGTTGTTTCAAATAGTTCTGACAAAATCAAGGACACACTGCCAAACATCCTGCTTTTCAGAGAATTTCTCAGAATTGCTATCAAACGACTGCAGATTTTCTAGAGCTTAAAACCGCCAAAAGCCACTGAATTTAAAATAATTGCTAAAATTAATTCTAGAAATTAGTGGAAACTGTGATTTTACAGGATACCATGTTCTGATAACTGTAAGAAAAGGAAAACTACTTCATTGTAACTACTGTGTGCTTTATAAAAACTGTAGCTATGAAATATTCCAGTCTTTGAAGTATCAAAGAGGAATACTCCTAAATGCTTCTTGTTTCACCTTGACGCATCTCCACCTCTGTTAAAAACTACCTCTTTCCAATAGAAAAAAATCCATGTAGGCGTAAGTACACTTTCTTACTACAAAAGCGAATAATTCACACTTCAAATGTTTTTTGATTATTGCTATTTCTTTTACCTGAGACATCAGTTTATGTGCCAGTGCTTTTGAGGACAAGAGACCCACAAATGTTGCTTTGGCATGGACTTTATATTAACATATAGCTTTAATCTCTTTTTATCTGTTGGGTTTTTTGGGTTTTTTTCCTCCAGCATATAGATCTTTTGGATGTGGACATAAAAGAAGTCTCAGGTATTATGCTGAGAGTATCATCAATCCAAATGGATTTGTTGGGTATCGGTGTGACACATACCAGGAGTTTGTACTGGTAAGTACTGGGTCTGTATTTATCTGAGGGCCTATAGCCCTGCCCTTCTCCTTTTAATAATTTCTGGGACAACTTCTGCATTTGAGATCATGGGATTTGGGCACAGGGGACATTCAGAACCACTGCCTACCTTCATTCAGACAATACCCAAACCCAGGCAATTTCACAATAGAGAAGTGATGATCATTTAGCCTTTTGTTCACCAAATGCGCAAATAGCCAAAAGTCCACAGATACCTGCTTGAACAGAACCTCCCACATATCAAAACTGAACTACCTAAATATAGCAATGCTATTTTTTCCAACTGCACTTAATCTGCTTTCATGCTTATCTTTTTTTACCTTTTTTTAAATGGATGTCAAGGTCTTGATCTGATGGTCTGATCTGTGTAGGTAGATTTATTTCATTAAGGCTCTGCATGGGAGTAAAGAATGAAGAGCAGATAGAACAAATCCCAAATCGAAAGCCCATCCTCCAGTATTCCTAAACATAAATATTTTTACTGTGTGAGTGAGATATCCAGCCAGACCTTTTTGGAAATGTGGTTACTCATCCTATAACTAGCAGAAAACCTTCCAGTGGACCCTAAGAAAGATGAATATATTACCTAGATTTTACAGATCAGGTAGCAAGGCACAACATTCGTTATGGTATTTACTTAGGGTCTCTGCAAGACCACGAGGAATTAGGCCAGATTTCCAACCTGTTTCACTCTGATGTTTAACCAGATGAAATAACCTGCCTGACCATCTCAGCTCCTTTTCCAACCACAATGATTAATACTGAAGATATTATCTGAAATGAGAAGCAAGTAAAAAAAAAAAAAAAAGCTGAGAAAAAGCTGAAATACCCTAATTTCTTAAAATTTAAGAAGTAAGATTAAAATAGATAATGTCTTATAACACACATTTTTACTTTCCCCCCAGGGAGACTGCTTTCCATGTCCGGAGGAAGGATGCCCACTGATGGGTCATTATGCTGATAAGTTTTTACATAAAACTGAGAAAGAAGAGCAAAAGGTTTATTTAAACACAGGGCCCTCCCCTCCATATGCTCGTAAGTGCTCATTTTGTGGTGTATTCAAAAGTGGCAATGAATTATGTGTGAAAAAGGGCCTTACAATTCTGCAGAGCTGCTGCAGTTAATGACTTGCACTCAATAAAACATCAAGAATTTTAGGTGTTAGGAACATGCAGTACCAGCATTACTTGGGAAAGCTGAGATAATTGTAAAAGCAGATCAAATGATGCTCACCTTTGGGTTAAACTAGGTTATTACATGATGGCTTCAAAAATATAAAGCTATAAAGCTGAAATTGGGAGAAATGTTATGCTGGATGTGCATAATTTCAAATTTTGAAATTCTGCATTGCTTTTATTGGCAAAAGTTTATAAAACCGGAGCATTTCAGGATATATTTTTGCCAAGGTCATCAAGTCAAAATGGCAGAGAGCAATAAGAAACAGAGTTTTAGTTGTGATTAATGTAGAAACAGCCACAGGACTGGGAAATACGAAAATTAATAAATAAACTGTAATTCATCACAGGTGTTTGCTTATAAGCACATTTGTGCAATCCTTTTCTCTCTCTTAGAGACACCAAAAGATATAAGAAATTTTCCCTTGAGGAAAGAAATCCCCTTACAACCATAATCCATTTGATTTTGCTTTCAAAGGGTGGCGAAAAGAGATACATGTCAAAGTATGTGCAACAGAAACCATGAAGGGAAATATAGATGTAGCCTTGACTGGAACTAATGGGATCAGGAAAAAATATACCATTGACAAGTAAGTTTAATGTGGCTGTTGAGAACGTGGCTCTGTCATTGCTATCGTATGGAACGGACACCCAGCTATTTTTACACTCCTCTCCTTGCTCCGTGTGGTCTGTGATTTACACTGGTGATAAAAGTAGCTGATAAGTGATTGAAGTTCCCCATGCTACAGACTGTGGTAAAAATCTGCTTGCTGGTCTCCATTTTCTTTTGTTTTCTGAGGTTGATGTTAGCATAGCAAAGTGGGCAGGAGCTCTGTGGCTGCTGCTGGATTCAAAAGTGATTTGGTGATCTCTGAGAAGACAAAGAGCTCAGTGATGTACAGTAATTTAATTATCCCCTCCTCTGGGGAATATGTGAATAAGAAAGTTGCAGCTTGCCCATGAACTCAACTGGAATATGGTATTCCTGTCTACTCAGCCCGGCTTTTCCCAGTAAATGTGGATTTAAATCTCAATAAACAGACACTGGTCAGCAACCCAGCTTCAACATTGCAAAACCAACCTCCCCCGTGTTTGAACACAGCCCCGTAACTGGTCTTTGGTTATAAATACACCACTGCAGCAATAAACCTACAGATAATTTGAGTGTTAATGTCACGCTGCAATGTGTGTTCTGTTAGAGTGAGCAGCGATACCACAGAAGGCACAAATGTAAACTATAATTTTCAATTTCCTTCATGGTTGAGAGCAACCAGAAACACTGAGAGAACTTTTTGACTTGGATCTATTTGAAGATAGATCTTATTTTTCAAAAGGGATGTATAGAATAAACCACGGAAATACTGACAAAGGCTGTGCTAACTGATATAAGTGTGTTCATCCTGAAAGGCACAGGAATTTCAGCAACTCTATTAAAAAAGTTCATAAAATTATAACAATAGTATTCAAAGCTCCAACTGTCCTGGCACCCCACAGCTCATCTCCCTTACTGCCTGTACTCAAGCTTTTCTTTTCCCCCTCATTTCTGTAGAACACCGAGCATCACTTCTGTGCTTTTCTTTTGGCAGGGGAACTTTCAAACCAGGCAACACATACTTGAACTACATTGATACAGAAATTTCTGGGAACATTTCAAAAGTTGAGTTTCTCTGGAAAAAGCATCTAGGTCATGTAGACAGAGGCTGCATGGGAGCTGAAGAAGTCACAATAATATCTGGGGAAAATGGAAATATGTAAGTACATAATCTAATGTTCCAGAATGGTGGAAGTTTTTCTCCCCAGTTGCAGTTTCATGTGCCCAGCTCTCCATTAGCACATAGCACAGCACACAGAAACAGCTCTGCAGGGTTCAACATTGTACCTGCCTGGGCAGGGCGCTTCAGGCTGACTCCACCCTGAGCCCATGGGCCTGGCAGCCACTGGCATCTGCAGGACATTAGATACACTTTTGGAGCACACCACTTGTTTAGTTTTAACCAAAATCAATCCAGCTGATGCGTCCACCCCACTCTGTCATGTAAACCAAAGTGTGGTAACTGGGGAAAATGGAGTGAGCAGTTCCCTTCAAAAGCACACTCCTGTCCCAAATGAGAATGCTAAGGGAGCCTGATCAAAAAGGCAAACACATCCTAGAAGTGAGTAATTAGTTATTAACTAGTAAGTCTTAAAAAAATAATAATTTGATAACACACACTTTATGTTCTCAGTCTACTGGAACTCACACTTTGACCTAACATGAAATAAAAATAAAATGTATATTGATTATGTTGGGCTGCTGCTATGAAAATGTCCCATTTTACTGACAAATATGTCCCCCCCTTCTCAGGTCTGTGTTCTGTGGGTGTGGAGCTGTGCAGCCCAGCATGTGGCAAGCCCTGGCTCTTTGCTGAGGCTGGGCCAGGGATGCCTGGAACACTGCGGCAGCACTCACCAGCTGGAAGAGGACACTGCAGTCAGCAGCAGAGGACTAATGGGGCTCCCTCAACAGACTTTGAGAAATTTGCCCAGCTCACTGCAAAAGCTCTATTTCCAAGTTAGTGCTGTCAGCTTTTCTCCACACAGGGCAGGTACACTCCTGTGGCCTGCAGTCATGATGATAGATAACATGCATGTTAATAGAAACTAGCTGGGATTCTTTTCTGTGCCTGAAAAAGGCATCTTTTTATCAAAACCGTATTTTACTACTGAGGAACCTGAATTTTCTGGCAGCAGTCAATACATAACTATTTTCTCTTTACCAGTGAAGCTGAATTTTCTACCTCTACTTTGCCTTTGTGACGATGCTGAGGTCAGGCTTCAGCTACATCATTTGGATTAGCATTGCCACTCCAAATTTGTCAGCATTTTGATTGTACTGATTAGCAAAACCAGACCACTCAAAGTTATCAGCACCAGCCAAAATAAGCTAAAGTTCCTTTGTTTCAACACAAGCTATCCACAAAAATTCTTTCTGTTTTTAATTACCAGCTGTTGTCTAAGGCATGCAACTAATTTTTACATCTGATGTGAGGTTTATCATTTGGGTGCAGAAATTATGTGTATCAGTCACATTGGGTAACTCTGTTCTGTCCCATCCTGACAACTAGCTATTCCAGAATGGTTCCAGTGAGGTTCACCAAAAGGTGTTGGTGTGTTACACAAGGCTGAATGTGGCTGATAAACAGGTGTGTTTCAAATCATGCAGCAATACCTCTGAGACATCAGAACCCCATCCCTCCTGTGAAGTTTGCCAAAGGGTCTTGCTCAGGATATTTGATAAATCAGGTGTCTGCCTTCTCAGAGTCACTCTTCAGTACCCTTTATTTATCATCTCCACATGAGCAGGGTGGGACCAGAAACCATCTAGAGCAGGAAATTTATCGTTCTTTAGCCCTTAAGGAAACTCCTTGGCAAGATGCCCTTCTTGAGCAAGAAGGGGCTCCCCTCTTCTGTGCTCCCCTGGAGATATGGAAAACCCCCGGGTATTTCTACACAGGTTGGAAATATCTGTAAGTGGTAATTACAACATCTTGGACATCCTCCATAAACCATGCGTGGCTCTCTGCCCCAGAGTTGCACAAATTAAGGAGACTCAGAGAAGGAAAGACTTACTTTGCCTTTCTTACAGTCAGGAAATGAAGCAAAATAAATGCAAATATTTTCCTCAGGATCACGAAAACATGTGCAGCAGGGCCAGGAACTGGGTTTAATGGCATGAACAGGAGCATGGCCTGTGCCATGGAGGGCATCACTCCTCACAGGAAGGAAACAAAGCCCTACTGGACTCAAGACTTCTCTAAAGCCCATCCTCCCCTGCATCCATACTTGACTGTGCCACTTTTGCAATTCTAAAAACCAGTTTGAGGTTTTTATGAATAATAAATCAAAGTCTTTCAAAAAATACAAGTTTCATTTTGTTTAATTTTAAGCTATAGATTTCAACAGTGTTCTGATAAAATGTGACAGTTCGTTTAGGCTGCTGACTTGTGCTACAAGTGTGGTACAGCTGATTAGACCACTTAAAAATATGCATTTCCTCACCCAACCAGTTCAGCTAAAACTGGAACATTGCATTAATTTCTTCCCCTTGTGTTGTTCTGTCTTCATTCTTGCCATATGCTATTTCTTGAGTTAATTTTTATTCTTTGGTATAGTAGATATCAACACCGCCCTTCTTTGCTAATATATTCTTAGACAGAACAAGAGAGATTTATTTTTATAAGATAAAGGTGAAAAAACCCACATTGACAGCAGCTGTATGTTGCTGGTGGCAAATAATCTTCCTCCTTATTTCTTTATGTATTTAAAATTTAAAATTGTTACTTGTGTGAAATCTTTGGATACTATCACTTTGTATTAATGGTGTTAGTCCAAATAATGCAAGGGTTTGATATTTCATGAGACAATCTGCCTTTGACAAAGCCCTGGACAGGCAATTCTTTCATATCTTTAAAACAAGGTAAGCCATCTTTTCAGAACAATTTTAACGGAATCTTTAAAATGTCAAGTGAGACCCACCATCCGATGTTTGGCTGTCATGTGGAAAGGTAGAGCTTTTTAAAATCAAATGTGCCTCATTTCTCCGGGGATTAAGAACATATTATGATTTGCATTCAGTCTTTTACATTATTTAAATGTTTTGACATACTGTAAGTGCTTCAGAATTACAGTACAAATTTAATTTTATACTCCATAAGCATGTGTTCACTACAAAAATTATGCCAAAGGTAAATTGATAAGAAAGCCATTGTGAAGCTTTCAGCCTCAGTCACTTCTCTCTTGTGACACTCTTTCAACAATGGGGTCAGGTAAAACAACTACACAAACAAACCTCTTAAGCCTTTCATAGAAAAAGGGACAGCAATAATTAATAATCCAAAATATGAACTATATGGTCCACTTCCATCAAATTTATGTACTTTATATGTGACAGAAAAATAATTTTAGGAGAAAACCTATGCTTGTCATAAAGGCATATGTGCAGGTGTGCTAATGAGAAAACAAGGGCCATATTTGTCAGAATTGTCTGATAACAAAAATAAAATACTGCATAGCACAGCACTTTCTCTTCTTTCCAAAATCACAGTCTATCAAAATGCCCCTCATAAATATTTGTGAGCCCAGAACTAAAATAACAAGAATAATTAAAATTAACTAAATAGGACTAATGGGCTGAGATCTCAGCGTTCAGATTGTGCAGTTGTCTCTTTTCCTGCTTTTGATCCTCTCTCAATCTGTGACTTTTTAGATTTTTTTCATGCTACTCTAATGCACTAACACATATTGATAAAATCCTTGTAAAATAACCATAAATTTGCATGAGTAAGCCTACCAAGGTCTTCTGGTTCTTCATCCTCGGTATCTTTTCCCACAGCGGGCTCCAAATCTCAAATACGTGTCTGTTACATAGAAGCTAAAAAAGAAAATCCTTTGGAAGGTAATTTTGCCGAGACTTTAATGCAGTCAGGGTATTCTGTGTAGCCCCTGGGTCTAACAGGTGTTTGACAGGCTGCTGGGACAGAAGCAAAGCCAAAAATCTCTGTGCATTCCCAACATTGATTTGAGTTATTCTTCCATAACCAAAGCTGACTGGAGTTGGAGTTGCCACTAAATAACTGATCTATCACCAAATCTGTCTGGATGGAGTCTCTACAAAACTTGGGGCTCTCTGATTCTCCTTTGTCATATCACAGTACCAGGGACTTTGTAATTTCAAGTAGTCTCCAAGCTGCTTTAAGTCGCTCTGTTTCCAGTTATTAGGGAGCAGAAGCTGACAGCATGCCCAAATCTCTTTCTGTGGCATATTTCCAGGACAAAACAGAGCCAATGGTCTGTTCTTTATCTTCAACTATCAGAGATATAAAAACTTCCAGAAAGAACATGGCTCATCACCAGCCCTTGCACAAACAGAGCACGCCCATGTTGCCGTGCTGAGGAACACAAACCTCTCCTCCCAGCTGCCACAATGGTCTTGCAACACCGGAAGCACAAGCAATATGTGAACATACAGGCTGGCAGTGGTGTCATCCCAGAGTTTTTTCCCTTTTTTGTGGCACTAGGAAGACTTGGGGCCAAATGCAGATGTCCAGAGCTCTAGAGGATTAGCTTTGTTCTGAGCCACCGGGCTGTAGATGAGCTTGTCAGAGCCATGCTTTTATCAAAATACATATTCAAGATTTGCATCTGCTTTTCAATTTCCAAGGCAAATCTATAGTTATTCCCTTTTCTCTCACCTGATTCTTTCAAATAAGTTTAACTCTCTAACATTAATAGGAGATAAAGCATTCAGAATAATGAACTTCACCCTCTTCCCTTTAATTCTGCCCATTACCTGTAAAGAAAATCTGACTGTACCTAAGGACTCTCCTCTGCCTTAGGTTACTTTCATCATCTGCTCTAAAACTCCCTTTTCTAGTGCTATTTCCTTCAAATACTATATTCCAAAAATCTCCAGCTCACAAAACCAATAGTTAATATTATCTTTGCTTGCTTGGAGTGATTTAATTAACAGCCAGCATGTATTATGGAAAATTGTAAATATTTATAACTTCCAAAACATTCCTTTTGTTTTGGAAGGAACTGGCATAATTGTTGTGTGATACTGGAAAGGATATACTAAGGCAAATTGGTTTTGTCTCTATTTGATTTAAAATTTGTTCACTTGACCAGAAAGAAAACACTGGAATTAAACAACAGAAATATCAAGCAAATCTTTTATTCTTGGCTCTGCCACTCAGGTACTGCAGGTAAGATTCTCCAGGGAGCTGAGCGGTCTTTGTCTACATATATCAGCAATTCCCTAGGGGGTGGAATACACAAAGCTACTTCCAGATGACCTCCATCCAAGCTAAAAAAGTCATTAACCATCTTCAATCTAAAATTGAAATGACAGCTAGAAAAATGTTGCTTTTACAGTTTTATACACTTATCCTTCTATGAAAGGCTTGGTAATTTCCATATTGCTGCACTCAAAACACAGTTTCTGAGATTCCTTTGGAGAACATGATTCTCAGTGAGTGTTTTGATCCTCTTTTTCCTACCTGCGTGAAGGCCACTGCTACCAAAACGCATTTATGTCCTTGATAATTCTCAGGCTGACATTTATAAAGCCACTGGATGCACATTGTCAGAGGCAGCTGCAAAAGCCAGACTTTTCTTCCTGCCCACTAAAATCGGTTGCTCCTCTCAAGACATAGAAACAGGCCCAGAAAAATTGACCATTCCTAAAAGGAGCTACACCTCAAAAGCCTACAACATGGGTTAAAAACTACCTTTGCTATTAATTCTGGTTTGTTGTACTGGCCTATACACAATTTAATCACATCACTGCGTATTCCCTCTGAAATACACCAACAGTGAAACTTGGTGGCACTGTTTGAGCACTCACACACTAAAACTGTGTGGAAAGAACAGCAAGATATTTGAGCATATCCAGCCATCCTGGTCCTCTAAAAAATGTTTCAAATGGGTCTGATCTCCACACAAAGATGTCCATCAGATTCTGAAGATGTCTCATCATGAATAGAGGCAGCAGTTTCAGTGGCTGCCTCTATTCAGTTGCATGTAACTTATATGCCAGAATTTTGACACGAGGCACATGAGGGCACATGACATTCCTTATCTCTTTTCCTTGGCTCCCCAAACTCATTCCTCCCCAGACTTATCTAATGAGCTGCGTTGTTCAGAGGAGATACGTGTCCCGTAACTGCTGCCAAATCTTCGTCTTCCAGTCAGTGAAGGTAGACTTGAGTGTCAAGAATTTCTAATTAGCTGGATCTCTTCTGTCTTATCAGAAATTACACACACATTGTCAGTGTAAGCAGCAATTAAATATGAGATGCAGTCCCTTACCGGCCACTGCTTCCTCCACATTCGTCTGAGAGTATTTTCTAATGATTACTTTCATATATGGCACTGCCTTGCACCACTCTACCAACGAGAAACAGACCCAGACTCAAACATTCCTGTGGGTGCCATGTGCCACAAGGACAGACAGACACTCCTGACTGGGTTTTTACAATGCCTTGCAGGCTGATTGCCTTGTATACAATTCAGCATGTGGAGAAACACTTTTTTATGGTGTTATTTCTCAAATATCTTCTTTCAGGCAATGCACCTATCTCAGGACCACAAATTGGCTCTTTATGTGAACCATAGAGCCAGCCCAAGTTACTTCCTGCCCTCAGGCACTTGAACCACTCCTTAATTAAGGATGACAGTCACTCCTATAGACTTGCCAGAGCAGGTGATTATGGCAGCAACCATCCTGCAGATAGCACTGTAGGGACTTGGGACCTTGCTCAGGAACTGAAAGAACTGGGTTCTGACATGGCTGTGACTCACAGTCTCCAGAGCACAGAAGAGAATCTGGGATTTACAGGATAGACAAGTCATGAAAAGATGAATGACATGATTATCATCAACCTATCCTTCTCCTGAAACGATTTTGAATGAAAGTGCCTGTGGTTTCTCTGATCTAAGTGGATCACAATAATGTCAGCTTACACCAGTTGTATTAAGTGCATGCCAGCTGATAAGAGACTTTGGTACAGAGACACCTAAAGTGTAAATCCCCTATGGCCCAAGAGGACATAGATTAGTCAAAATGGTTATGGGTAGACAGAGCTTGAGTAACTTCACTTGTAAAAGCTATGAAATGCTCAGATACTTATATGGTCCCTAAGTTGTAAGACTATTTTTCTTATTCCCTTGTTTTAAAAGACACTAGTCTGCCCCTGATTTAAAAAAAAAAAATTAAAAAAATATAAAGAGGTTTGATTATATGAAAGTGTACAAGGGTTTGCTTTGACAAGGCATGTTCATCAGACAGCGAACTAAAGACAGCTGCTGGGGGACACAGAGCAAGGAAACAAAGCTCCTGCTCTGAACTCCCCCGCAGTGGAGGGCCAGTCGTTACCTGCAACACGAGCTCACAATAACCAGTTAACTCAGGAAAGCATTTCGTGTTGGCTGGGATGAATGTTACATAAAACAACCCCTCTGAGGGGGCTCAAAAGGCCTCGGCTTGCTTTTCTTCAAACTAACAAAACTTCAGGAAGGGAAAATGTTGATGAATTAGATGTGAAGAGACACAAGAAAAGGCAACATCTGTTACATCCAGCATGGGGGGGATCATTCTTACAAGGGTTCTCACTCACCCACACCAAGCCTATAATTAGATGCCGTGTGGGCAGGTCTGCACCTACTGTCGTGGGACTGATTCCAAGTGAAAAAGGCCGGCAGCGACCAGGATTTGACAGAGAGCTGGCTGAACAGAGCCTGCAAAGCAGCAACCCCTTCTGCATTCAGAGTGGTAAGTGCTGAAAAATCGCTGGGGTTTGGGGACAAGTGTCTGTACAAGCTGCAGGTTGGGGCTGGAGGACTCCAAGGACTCCTTGGCTTAAAAATAGCCAGGCTGGATGGTATGGTCTGAGTGAACCAGCAAAAAGCAAACAGCAGCACTCAGAGAGAGATCCTGGCAGCAGCTAAAAGGCTTGAAACTTTTCAATTCCAGGAAATCCCAGTAGGAGATGAGAATTTCTGGGCTTTGACAATGCAATGCAGCTTGGAAAACAGGGTGGGTTCAGTGGGGCTAAGGTAATTTGAGACTGAATATATCCCTGTTTTTAAAGGAAGAACAATATGACAGTATTTGCAGATGGTATCTGGACTTCATCTCTAAGGAAAAATGCATTAAAGCACAAATGACAGCAGAAATGAGAAAGGAGGATAAAACAGGCTGCATATTTAAGCATTATTAGGAGCACTGAAAATTCAAAGGGAGAATGGAAAAGGGGTGGAATTATAGAACTGTTTTTTGGAAGAATGTGAACAGTGAGACTTTGTTTTGTAGACTACTGTGCACAGGGGAACTTGAACTAATCATTGACAAAGGCTATTCTGCACTTCAGAAATGGCAAAAGGCCAGCAGTGTTGGTCTTGGAGCTGACTAATTTTAAAAGCAGCCTAATCATGAGGACGAACAGTGGAGATCACCCTGGGAAGACAGACAAGTGGCCAGCTGGTGGCTGCAAGTCACCTGAAGGCTCCCTGGTTACTCAGAATTGGCACAGCCACTTCTCAGAACTGAATCACGTTTGTTGTTGGTTTGTTTTGGTTTTTTACGATGCTTGTAGTCAGATTAAATTACCATAATTGTCTCTGTAAACTGGAATGTATGAATACCAATGTAAGGTCAAGGTGAGAACCCTGTTATTTAGGAAATCCGAGCAAATACTGCATGGTAGGAAGCCAAAGGCTTGTTATTAAATATGTTTTCTTCACTATTATGCTACAATTTCTTTAGATTGTTCACCAGTTCTAAGCAACTGACATAAACACCTTAAAAGCCTAAATCTTACAGCACCCTCTGACATACCTGCTAACCTTTTAGTGGAGCTCTTCCCACATTAAATGCCTCAAGAAAATAATTTGCATCACTATTCTGAGTCATTCAGGTCAGTGTCCTAGTCCGCTGCTTCGGATTCAGTTTAAGAGGTCAATTGGCACTCAGAAAAATCTGCTTCCCAGACCAGACACATGTGAGCCCTGCCTTGCTGTGGTTATCACTTTGTATTGGGTGGTTTGGAAGAAGAAAATTTGCAAAAGGTTCTGCACATCTTTGCTCTGCTACAAAATTGATTTTTCTAATGATAAATGTGTGGGCTTCAGAGCTATTCAGCTACGGCCAGTTTCCTCCTGCAGAACTTCACTGTACCTAAAAGCTGGTGAGCAAGCAGGAAAGGAGGCTGACCAATGCCAAGAGGATCTTTCACTTATTACCACTCCTTTGTATTGAATCAGTGCCAAAGAACCTTCATCCAGAATCAGGACCCTGCACTGGGCTGTTCATGGGGAGGAGCTGGAGGTGAAATTAAGTCTTTAACAATTATGCCAATTACTCTGTTACCTGAGTTATCACACTGTATCACCAGCATTTCCCTCAGTACTCTGCACACCGGTTTTCTGTATTTGATAGTCTGGACAAAGAGTGTGCCTGAGCCACTGACTGTGGGCTGTGCCTAGGAAAAATGGTACCCTTTGTATGCATGTATAGAGTGGGCTGAACAACAAAATTACACTCAAATAAACAACAACAAAAAAATCGTATGGTACTTTCAGGCATTTGTATATGGGTAAATATATACATGATCCCCTTAATGAGGCCTAAAGGTACTACTGTAATTTTTTTTCACTTTCTTTTATCGTTCTAAGTGATGTTCAATATTTGGGTGTGCAATTAGTTCTCTAAATGCCTCACATTCAAAGCTATGCAAGAATTTGCTGAGAGAACAAGAAATTTAACATACAACTCCTATACCCAAGGCTTAAGTGCTAAAATCTGGATGGGTTCTTCTCTCATTCTATTGATTTACACTTTTAACTGAGCACTGAGCCAAACTGCTGAAAAATAAGAAAGACTTAAATAAAACAGTGGAAAGATAGAACTGCAAAAATATTCTCTGTTTAAGGACTGTGCCAGTGCAGGAAATAGAGGAAGTATGGTTGGAGTGGTAGGGCAAGAAAAAAATTGAAAAAAAATCACACATCAAAAAGACCTGAAAGAAGGTAGAGAACTTAAACTTCAGTATTGAAGGGGATAAAGCAGACCTGAAAACTGGAAAGTAGTATTCTCCCAACTGTATGTGTGGAATCAAAGAATAACAAGTTCCTTGGCGCTTCAAAAGTCACTACTAATACATTAGCAAGACTTTAAAAGTCTTTTCAGCTGCAGCTTCCTCAAATGTTCACCTCAGTTCTGCAAGCATGATATGCGCTGTGACAGCATTTAATTCCCCAAACACCAAAAAATAATCCTACATTCAAAACCTGCACACTTTTTTACTATGCCTTAGTCTACATTCAGTACTTTTTTAGTCTGAGCTCAGGTCCAGCAATACCAGTGTTGAAAGCTGGCATTCAGTGTAAGGCCAGAAACTGCTTCCTCTAAAACCTTCGTCAGTGATGATCCAGCATGAGCAGTGAGGAAAAAAAACCCTGAAGCTAAAAAGCTAAAAAACATAATCACATCTTGATCATGGTAAGATATGATATATGATACGACATATGATAAGATGTATGATGAGATACATGATATATGATATGATGGTGCATAGCAGCAAGAACTGTATTTGTAAATCCAGGATCTGCCTTCTAGTTCTTCCAACCATAGCCTGAAATGCAATAATTACTCAATTTTTAATCTACTTAATCCATGTGTTTAATTTTAATCTACTTAACTGTTGTAGTACTGCATGGATGTAATTTTACTTTCTTAATCAAAATATCAAGTGGCAGAGAAGATCTTAAAATCTGAGTATCATTTGACTTAAAATGTTGATCTTACAAGACCATCAGTTAGTTTGCCATGTCATGTAACTGAATTACACAACTTAATCTTTCAACAGTTTTTCACAATTTTTCTTGCATGACCGAGTATCCTGTGGAGAGTTTCATTATTCTGCCTCAGGCTGACACTGGACTGAAATTCCACAGGTCTGAAATTCCTCAGGTCATTCACCCTATTTTTTACCTAATATCATATTAATTTTCTTCAAAATGTTTATCTGGAATTTTCTCACAAATCCGTAACTTTAAAAAAATTGTCAATTTTTTTGATAGATTTTTGGTTTTTTAAGCATCTCAGCTATGAGTTACTGAAGTTCAATTATTACAGAATGTGTGGTTCCAGCAGCTGTTGTAGAGTAGATCTAAAATCCCTGTCTAAACAAAGTATCACCAATACTTTTTTTTTTCTGCTGTGAATTACCCCTGGTTTTGGTAAAGAAAGACAAAAAACATTGCATCTTTTTTAATTCTTCCGTGCATGAAATATTTTTTCTTAATTCATATCTTAATTCTAATGGCCATAAATTGTAATGCTGGCATTATCATTTTCCTTATGAAATCTCTGTACCTTCTAGCCATTAATTCCTAGTTACCAATATTGTCCTTTTTTGCTCCCTTGTTTTCTTCCAGTTTCTTCCACTTCACCAAGTTACCCATTTGTTTTTAATTTCTTTTCTATTATTTGTTTTCAGCATAAAGCTATCCAATTTTCATAAAAGGAAAACGGTAGCCATTTCTGTACCCTGGTACTGCTCACCAGAGAAAGAGATAACAAAGGTTAAAAGAGAATGGTGAGTAAAATTCTCAGCAATTCGATAAATAACAAATGTTGTTTAAAATGTTTTTGAAAAAATCTATTTATGGCAGTGAAATTATTGGGTTAAAATGCTGATAGTGAGAACTCCTGAGATGTGGCCTTGCTTCTCTGTGTGCCTGCTTGTGTGCATGTCCTAAGGAAGGTGTGTGGGTACATGTGTGGGACTTAAAAATACACTGCAGACAGTCATTATGCAGACTTTCTCATATCTCACCAACCATCCACTGAGGCCCATGAGTCACTGGTTGAGCAACAGTGTCCTGAAGATGACTTGATGTCCTGTTGTGAGGGACAACCACTGCTCCAGTCGAGCTTTTGCACATTAGGATGGCAGTCTATGAATATTTGCATTTTTTTTCTGAGCTGAACATCAGTTTAAGAATATTTAGAGCTGGTTTTGCGTGTCTTCTGTCCATTGAGATGTTACCTGAGCTCAGCATTCAGCAGCCTCTTGCCAGCAGCACTGGGTAGGCTGAGATCACATTCACAAACAAGTCGTTCCAGTTCCTCTTGTTCAGCCCTACGCCTCCTGAATGCCCAGTGAAAGAATTTTCAAATTGCATGCTGCCTGAACTCTTTTTACACAGTTTTTTAACCTCTTTGCAATCCTTTTGTCATTAACATAGACTGACACAGAAAAGCTTCCCACTAAAAATTTATCTTCTACCCAAACTACAACTGTCTTAATTACAAAATGTATCAACATTCCACAAATGATAAAATTTCTGCTGCTTCTTTTATTTCCTTGGCCACATGTTCATTTCTATTTTCTGCCTTCAGAGGAAGATCCTTCGAAGGAAATTACTGATCACTTTTATTTGGCAGCAAGCTCCCACATTTTCTTAAATCATTACTTGCCTTTCAGGTTTTAGGTCTGAAAAGAAATTCAACTATCCTTCCTGCTGTAGTGCTCCTGACGTGGACTTCCATCTCCTGGGTATGAGGGCTGTCCATTAAATATTAGGAAATCCTGTGGAGCTCTCCAATTCATTTGATGAGCCACATCAGCTGTGATTTTCCTGCACTGTCATCAGGTTCTCGTCATGATGATGGGCACCTTGACAGATATTCCAGCTGAATGGAGCTGCTCCTTTTGGCTAACAGTTGGGACCTCTTCGTTCTTGTCCTTCACCAGCTGCTTAGAATAACTCCTGATCCTTTTCTCTCCTGTTTTACTGACAGAATTCCTCTCTGCTTTCCACTCTCCTCGAGGAGATAGTTTTCCTCTCGGTTAACTACATCAATGGATAAATTAGGCTTAGGATCAGAACTGTATTTCTAAGGAAATTTCATTATTCCTCTCATCTCTGTGCTTTGCAGCTCCTGCTCACTGCTGAGATATTCATCCTCACTCCTCTGCCCTAACACACAAACAAAACAAGCTATTACCAAACAGGGACTTCAGAGTTTATTAGAGAGTGCTCTGACCTATCCCGTTTGGCTTTGTTAGGGAACCATGTCATTACAGCCAAGTAATCCCACTTCCATCAAAAACAAGCCCGGAGGTGGATCACACATTCCTCCTGTCTGACACGTGTCACACGAGCTTCAAGGACAAATTCTGTAAAATCCCCAATTGTTTCTTCTTTGTTTCTGAGATAATTTTGGTCTGTCAAGGACCTTTGGAGTGTTGCATTTCTGGCGTTCTCACATCTGTAAAAATACCCCTTGGAGAGTGCTATACACATAGTGAGACTATAACTACCGAACTTACCTTTTCTCCTTAATATTTCTAATGAGCTGTGTCAGTGGCCAGGGGTGACAACTCAAATTTTTGGTTTAAAAGCAAAGCAGTATGTTGGAAATGGGAGACGGGTGCCATAGGAAACACCTAAAAGAAGAGGAAATTGAGGACAGTGAATGAGGCAAACGAGAGGGGAGGGGGTGAAATTAATGGAATTCCTGCCATGGAAAAGACAAGTAAGGAAAGTGTAGAGGAAAGGAATCTGATCAAAGTTTTTCTTGCACTGAGGGGCCCAAGCTGCCAAGTGTGCAGACTTCAACAAGTTGCACGTACCGCTGTGCTTGCTGTACCACACCTCTCACCTATCCCATCACAGCTGGAAAAAAAATCAGCCCCTGTGATCTGACTGACTCCATCAGCCATCTGCATGCAGTATTGCCTGTGCAAGAAGTGCAATGAACAGCAAAACTGAGTGGTGGGGAAGGATCACTTCCCACATCCTGCTGGGAACCCTCCTCCTTCCAGCAGCCCAGGATGCTACTGGCTGTGAGGCACATTGCTGTTTTGTGGTCATTTGGTGTCTGCCAGGACCCTCAGGCCTCTTTCTTGCTGATGGGTCCCCTCTGTGCACAGACCAATGTGTGAGGTTATTCCTCTTCAGGCACAGGTCTTTGCATTTCTCTTTGTGTTACACTCTTTTTAAAAGGAGAAATCACTCAAAATAAAATACTTAACCTGTGTATTCAATTTGCTTTAGGTGGTTGGAATGTGGATTGTTGCAGTTTATTTCCTTGGCACAGTAGCAGGTGAGAAATTGTATCTTTGAAAACTACCACTAGAAAGTGAATTCAGATGAAATGGTACATAGGAGATGATGACTTATTTTCCTTTATGTTGACACTGTAGTGTGATCTGTGGGTCACTGTAGGGCAATGTCGATTAGCATGCATGGAACTAATGCTGAAAGGCTCTGCTGTGTTTAAAATTTATTATTAAGAGCACGAGAGACACAACTCTGTGCTGAAAATCCTCAGAGAAATTCAGAGTCACGTGTCCTGCTTCTGTCAAGGCAATGCAAGATCTGTCTTTACATTGCTGCTCTGTACAAAGAACTGACCAGCAACAGGGTGTTCAGCACAACAGTGCTAAAACATAAAAGTTGAGTGTAAGTGAACACAAAACCCATTTGATCTGGAAAAAACTACGATATTGAAGGAAATGTTCATATCATTGATAGCACAAGGTTACCTTCATTCCTATGACAGAGACACAATGCTTTGGAGCAGAAAGCATGCAGGAGCAATTATAACAAACATTTCTTATGAGGCTGTTTTTTAAAAAGAAATTGAACTAATCCTTTTCAAGCCTAGAAAGTGGTGTCAAAACAGCGTGTGGGTCTTTACTTGGTTTATCCTCAAATTATTTAGCTCCCCTTGTCTTCCCACTTCAGGCAATATGCATAAACGACAGAAAAATCACCTTCAAAAACTCAGTTTCAAAATCAGTCATAAAATTAAATCCATAGCTTTTTGCTCTTCAAACTGTTGTAGTCTCAAATGCATCATCAAGCATAAGAGAATCATATATAGAAAGAAGCTGTTTCTTCTACTCTAGGTAAAGAAGTTTGCTACTCCAGGCTTGGCTGTTTTACAGATGACCCACCCTGGTCTGGGATACCAGGGAGACTTCTGACAGGTTTGCCTGATTCTCCAGAAGAGATGAACATCAGCTTCTCTCTCTACACCAGAGAAACAGGAAATAACTCACAGGTGACATTTATTTTTAACATCAAAAGCTGGCTGAACCTAGAAATGTTTGTTAACTTCTTACAAAGTCTGTGTCAGTAGCCAGAGGCAAAAAGTCAGAATCAGAAGATAGCCTGAAGATACAGTAATGAATGTACTTGGGGGTAAAGCACAAAAAAATTGTTATGAATGAACTGTAGGGCACAAAAAGTTTGCTGGTATTTTCCTGAAGGAGGATAGAGGTTATGGCACCTTCTGCATGTATTTAAGTCTCTGAGGAAGGTTGAAGCACATAGAATACACCCAGCAGCAGTGCATTTGCGTGTCTTCTGTCCATTGAGATGTTACCTGAGCTCAGCATTCAGCAGCCTCTTGCCAGCAGCACTGGGTAGGTGCTGCTGGCAAGAGGCTCAGCACTTGTTGCACAAGGTTGCTCAGCACTTCTGTTGTTGATAAAATAAATCAAAATACAACTTGAACTACTTCCCATTAAACTTAAGCGTATCTATGATCTAGGGCACAGCCCTTCCACACCCAAACTCCCTGAGCTCACATCACAGCCCCTGTATTTGTCTGAAAACAATACAGACAGATACCATTCTCAAGGAAAAATAGATAATTAAGTAGCTTGCAGCCATGTGTGAAGATCAGCTTCACCCCTGCGGCATGCAGTCCTTGCATGAAGTCCTTCCAGCCTTTCTGGAGTGGCTAATGAGAAAAACAGGCCGCAGCTTAGAAGCAGAGCAGCACATTGGAGCCAAAGGTCAGGTCAGCAAAAGGACAAGCTGGAGCAGGAATTGTGGAGCTGGTGGGCTGCTCCCTGGAGAAACTCATCATCTCAGGCCAAGAGACACCCTGTGACAATATGGCACTTTTAGGTTGCTTCATATTCTGCAGAAGGGGGTTCTTCATGCAGAATAGGTGGGAGCAGCAAAAACCACATGGGCACTATTTATTTGGAAACCACAGTGGGATGGAGAAAGAAGAGATAGAGGGGTCCCTGAGTTCCAAAAACCACAGACTTTGTCCTTTCAAAGTAGTCCCTTTAGTCCTAAGGGGATGGCCTAGCTGACTTTTTTAAATGTTTGAAAGAATGAATAGATAAAACCTTTTGTTTTTTTTAAACATACAGGTGATCTCGGCAATAAACTCCTCGACCATCCAAAAGTCACGTTTTTCCTCACATAGGAAAACTTCCTTCATCATTCATGGATTTGGCAGCACTGGAAAAACAGGCTGGGTGGTAGAAATGTGCTTGGTATGAGAGAATTTCCTCTGGTTCCCATCAGCTCTGTCAGTATCCTTTAGGCATTAATGTTCACCATCCATTTCACAGCTTTTTAGGTAGTAGAAGATACAAACCAATAATTAAATTTCGCAAAAGTAAAAATGTTTCCCCTCAGAAAGATGCAGCACAGTCAAGGCTCCTTGGTCATCTCTGACATTGTTTTTCTCGGGAGATTCCATTCCCAAACCCTGCAGATCAATAACTGAACACAGCCTCCGCACTCATGTCCAGATATGGGATTAGACACCAATTCACCTCTGCTCCCTTCAGCAGCAGCTGAACCTTCCTTCAGCCCAAAGGCCCTCCTGACTTGTAAAGCTCAAGTTTCAGTCTATAAATACTACTCCGGTTCACCACTATTCAGTTCTTAGAGACAAACAGAAAACAACCAGCAAAACAACAACAAAACCCAAACAAACCAACACAAGGACATCACCAAAATTTTTGGGTGGTTTTTTTTTTTTTTTTTTGATTATAGAGTTCAGTGGAAAAACCATTCCAAATATGAAATGTGGAAGCTCCCACAAAACCAGCAGAATGTACCTTGGCTCTGGCAGACAAGCAAGATCTACTCTACGTGCTGCTGCTTCTGTGCTGGCAGGGAAAAGACCAAGCTGGGAAAAGACACCACTGGATACTAAGTCACAAATTTGCAGCAATACTTTTGTTCACAAATCTATGAAAACTTTTAATTTGAAATATTAAATTTCTTTTTTGTTTTTTTTTAAATGGAAAAGATACAACAATTCTTTCTGGCTCTCTATACTACAAACTTATGGTCCCCACAGGAGAGGAGAGAGTCCAGGATGCACTATTGTTTCACTTCTGTTTTCCTTGTCATTCACCTTTAGCTGTTTTTCGTGGATTAATTTTTGTTACCACTCCTTGTGCTGTCTCAAACCTTAAGTGCCCCTTAGTCACAGAAAGCTGTAACTGCAGACTAACACGTGATTCTTCCACTGGAAAAATCACTGATCTCTGCAAGACTGTGCCCAGTACCGAAGTGACCAATGCTTCCTTTGCTAAAATAGAACCTTTCTGCCTTCCTCTGAAATTTTTTAACTCTAACATGACTTTTTCAGTTTCAAAGCCACCTGGTAAATAAGATTTCTTACATTTCACTTAAACTACCAACATCCCTCAAAGAAAGTCACAATGCTGTACATAGAATCCACTGTACAGTTGTGTGGCATTTCAAAAGTATTTCAAATTTAGAAATGGTGTATAAAGTAAAATATTTTTATTACACTTTTCATAATTGATATTTTGTGGAGGAATGGCTTGTTATATTCTGTCGTGTAAGAAGATGTATATTTCAGTGGGATGTGGGCTGCAGTGAAGAGTTCCATTTAGTAAAGAATGAGAAACTTCATTATCATGTTACCTTTTAATCCTTATTCCGCTTTAAGTTGAATCTCTGATTGTTATTCTGTTTCTTTAAACACTTTGCTTCGTGTGTTCCCACATCAGCTGCTACTGGAAGTGGAAAACATCAACTGCATTGCTGTGGATTGGAAAGAGGGAGCAAAAGGCACCTACGTCAGTGCAGTGAACAACATCCGCGTGCTGGGGGCTGAGGTTGCTTATTTCATAACAACCCTACAGGTAAAAGACCCTCTTTCACCACCTGCGGCTCCTCGGTGGACGCAGTGGGGCTGTGACTCTGCTGCTTTGGGTTTGAACCTTGTCCAGTACGGTCAGGCAGGGCTGGACAGTTGAGATCCAGCTAATTAGACTAATTATCGGCCCTGTGAGGACTTCTTACAGCCACAAAGGACACAAATTAAACTGAGACTGAGATGATGTGCCAATTAATTAGGGACCAGTAGGTGGCAACATTTCCATACGATGTTGCAGGCCAGCCCGCACTCCCCGGAAAGGAGGCGAGTTCAGCGCTTGCGGGAGTTTCCCAGCATTATGCACACGTGCCAGAAGCGCATTAATATCTCAGCTTAGCGCCACCGAAGCGAGCAGTAGCTGCCTTGCTTGATGATTCCATGTTTGCTGTCTACAGGCACGACAAACTGTCCGGCTGCCTTGTGGCTGTGACCCTCGTGCTCCCAAAGGCAGGCGTTCACACTCGCACGCAGAGCGCGGAACTGCTCAGCTGCAGAGCTTGTGCATCAGCATTTCCCACCGATTTCAGAAAGACTCACGAGTACCTGGGGCAGCTGAAAATCAGAATCTTGCCTGGCACTGGACTTGAACGTGGTTGGAATTGCTGACCTTAAGGTGCAGCAAGAGGTAGAACAGAGCCCACGAGGCAAAGTGCCAACCTTGCCAGCACCTGAGGATCAAAGAACACTTTCCCAGATTCTGCTGGGGTACAATCTACTGTTCCTTCCTAGAAAAATCATACCTAGACTCACACAGTTGGCTTCTGGGTCTTTCTCCTGTATGTATAAATATCAGGTCATTTGAAGAGAGGTTCAGTTTCTCATTTACGATCTCTGTTACTGCACCATTTGCAGCCTAGGAGACCCTTTCTTCTCTTACAAGAATGCATAAATGATGCTTAGACTTCC
The DNA here is from genome assembly GCA_013400235.1 of Oriolus oriolus. NCBI lineage: Eukaryota > Metazoa > Chordata > Aves > Passeriformes > Corvidae > Oriolus > Oriolus oriolus. The sequence goes on along the minus strand of VXBT01006918.1, from coordinate 121,052 downwards.
TTTTCTTTTCCCTAATTAAAAAATTTCTGGAGTTTCATTTTTGGACAGTGTAAGCTGCATTGTAAATGGAAGCACTGCAGTAAAATGTTTTCAGAGGAGTCTGCCATCTGACAATAAAGGCTGACAGGCCCATTCTCTAGATCTGCTTTAATTTTGGTATGCACATTACAAAACTTAATGTAAAAAACAAACTCCTGCAATTAGCAACCTTTTGGTTTTGGCTGCTACAAAACCCAATGAAATCTGTCCCCCATGTCTTCTTTTCCATCTTCAATGCAAGTGTAATATCTCAGCAGTGCAAGTCTTGTACAGGTGAGACCTGGCAAAGAGGAGAATGGATTTCCCCCCACCTGAGCTGGGCAGTGAAAATCTTGTTCATGATATGATCACATATTCTAAATAGACACGGAGAATAGATAAGTGACAAAAACAGGGCTACAAAGTAGATTAAAAAAAGAAAAAAATAAGATCATTTTTGTGGAAAATAACATTAGGCGTTGATCCAAATGGGAAAGATGGTTCACATTTTGTCACCCAGGATAATGGAATACAGTAAGCATATGCCAACACTACAACAGTGAATCCTTCATCACTATGCATGTAAAATTCCAGATGGGACCATTTTTCTGTCAATTCTTAGTGAAATTTAAACAGCAATTAACTCAAGGAACTCCCCTCCCGTTTGCTATGCAGAAAGTCGGTCTAAGATGCTCCCAGAGGCCCATAATGTCAGACCTTTTCTTTGCTTGTTATTCAAAGCCTGTGTTCTTATCTCCTACCACCACCACCACTTTAATGATCAGAAAATGTTCGAGTACTCCCCTTATGAAATCCATTTAATTGGCCACAGTCTGGGAGCACACACTGCAGGAGAGGCGGGAAGAAGGATCCGAGGCATCAGGCGCATAACAGGTAGGCTGCTCACTGAAATGCAGAGCTAACAGCCTGTGTTTAAAGGAAAAAAAACCTTGCAACATACCGGTCTGTAGACTGGAATTAAATTATTGGCAGTGCTTGAGACACCTGTCATGAGAGCAGACAAAATTTATGCTTCTCAGAAACAGGGGCAATTATTACATCTTGTTCTCTGCTTAGGTTAAGTACTCTTTAGTGGAAGGGCAGGCATAGCTAACATGTTTGTAACATCACCATTGTTCACTGGGTTACATCAAGGCCCACACAAAGACAAAGCAACAAGAAACCTTAGTTCTCCCTATTTGTACATCTTTACAGGCCAGTAAAAGCTCAGAGATAATGAAATGCCTCCTTCAAAGTAATAATACACCATTATATAATCTATTGAAAAAATATTCTACTGATGTTGGAATAAGTTTTCAGAAAGGTTCACAAAACCATACCATTGCATACCTTTTACAGTTTAGCTTGGAATTCACATCATTATTGGGCCTGCCTTTCACAAAACTAAACATCTGATGTCACGAGTTGGCAAAACACATATTAACAAATACAATATTTCTCTCCTCCATCAACCAATAAACGTGGGGTTTGTTTTTTTAGGTTTAGACCCTGCTGGGCCCTATTTTGAAGGTACTCCTCCCAAGGTGCGACTGGATCCTACAGATGCAAACTTTGTTGACGTTATTCACAGCAATGCTGCTCACTTTCCTGCGGCAGGTAAGTGCTCCTGGGCCAGCAGGTACCTGCAGGGATGGGCATGGCACCAAGGCACTGACACCTTCCCATGCATGTCTCAGGGCTTGGAATGTATAACACCACTGGGCACCTGGACTTTTACCCAAACGGAGGAACTGTGATGCCTGGATGCACTGATTTAATTCTAGAGATGAAACAAAGTGATTTTGAAGCCATCATTGCAGGTAAACGTAACAATTCCAACATGCACCGTACTTTGTTCAGTTCTGAAATATGAAACTCTGAAAATTGCCATCTGTTTGGGAGAAAACAGGAAAACAAAACTGCTTTTTGCCTGTTTACTCCTAAGTTAAAAAGGAAGTAGGAAACAATGGAGTCTGGAACAGAAGAGTGGCCCACAGAGAATGCTCCGGGGAGAGGAGCTGTCATACATGCCTAAGCTTTGCTTCTGCAATTTGAAATTGGATGCAAACCCCAAAAAGGCAGGAAGCAGGGAGTCTGCAGGTCCAACAACCCCAGCAGGAGACTTTCCAGGCTGAGACAGGCCAAATCAGAAGCATGACAGCACCACCTCTGGTTTCTTGCAGATGCTGTAAAGAGCACCCAACACTTCTACGGCATGAATTAGGCAAAAGCACTGAGTGTTTCCAGGGACTGTACATGCCTCACCTCTGAACCTGAGTCTTCTCTCTTTTCAGAGATTTTAGATAGTTTTATAGGTTCTCCATGCTCTGTTAAGCCCTTAAAAACTGTGATGAACGTCATCTTGCTATGACGTCTCATATATATATATATACACATGTATATATGACTGTCTTCTTAAAAGGGACTATTACATCATAGCAGACCAGTGCATCTCACTTGAAATCTCAGGGTAATGCTATTTTATTCTCCAGATAAAATACAAACAAAACAGCAATTTCTCCTGCAACTAGAAATTCAGACCAAAAAAAGAAATCATTACAAGCCCTTGCTGCTGCTCTGTTCTGTGCCTCGGCTGTTTCCATGGTGAGACAAGTGCAATTCTTGTAGAGGATAACAGGAGGTTATTTCACCAAAGCTCACAAACTTTTTCCCAACAGACACCACAATCTTTGGGGGCTGCCACCACTCACGCAGCCACGAGTTTTATTTTGCAAGTATCCTCTATCCCACCGGATTCCTCGCATATCCCTGTGACTCATACAAATCCTTTGATGAAGTAAGTATTTCAGCCCAGGAAAGGGGGGAGGTGTAAGGAAAATATTCCAGGCCTCTGGAGCAGATAGCACTCGGATGCGGGTGGCTGAGGTCCCATGGTGTGGCTGGGCAGGAGGAAACACAGCACACAGCAGTTCCCATCAACTGTTCCACTCTGGAAAAGGAATCCTGAAGCATAAATGATGCCATCAAAACAGTGGGGAAAAAAATGAAAGCTTGTGGAATTCTCACCCCAAACCTTTATGCAAAGGGAACAAAACAGTAAGTTAGATAGATCTGTCCTACTAATTCCTACATTTAGAGCCCCCAGAATCCTTGACTGCTCTCTAATTTACATTGGGCTCTAATTAGAGCACCTAAATATGTGCACTTATGAACGATGCTCCTTTCAGTTTCCCTCATTTGTGAGCGCAGACAAGTTCCCTTCCATTAGGAGGGTAACACTGGCCTATGTTTTGCACTAGAATCTAACTGAAAAATATTTGAACTGGCAAGTTTCAGACTACTACCATACACAGGTATCAAACATACTCATTCTGCACCCTCCTGGGTGCAGGAGCCATTATCTAAAACAAGTTTATCAGGTTTTGGCGTTAAGTTATGAAAACACACAGCACTGCCACAGCTTTGCAAGATCAGAACAGCATCTTAAGCCTTAATTTCATCACGGCTAGCATGAAAAAAAAATATTCCCCATTAACTGATGCTTTTACTTTCCCTAGGGAAACTGTTTCCCATGTCCACTGGAGGGATGTCCAATGATGGGGCACTACGCTGACAGATTCCCAGAAAAACTGAAGAGGGAAAACCAAAAGTATTTTTTAAATACAGCAGCAGATGAGCCTTTTGCTAGTAAGTGGAGAAGGTTTGTCACAGTTGTCCACAAGTTTGGGAAGTGATTGCCTTGATGTGATTTACAGCCATGCACCTGTGCTGCTTCTGTGAACAACTGCTAATAGCTCTGACAGAAAATGCTACATTACTTATCAAAATTCATGCTCCTCAGTGGTAATCTGGATTTATTTTTGTTTTTATTTATGCAGCTTGGAGACAAAAAGTATTTATCAAACTGTCTGGTGTAAAGAAAACGAGGGGAGACATAAACCTGGTTTTCTATGACACACAGGGGCACACAAAAGAATACGAAATTGCCAAGTAAGTTAAATTAATATTTCCCTATAGCATTTAATGCTGCTAACATTAATCTACACATTTTCCACATATTTAAGCAGTGTGAACACCAATCCTGCATTGCAAATATTCTTCTTAATGTCAGATATGAAAGAAGTTATTACATAAGAGCCATGAGGGCAGATGGATGGCTGTAAAAAGGAAATGGCAGCCACTTCCATTTCCATGAGTTCTGTGTTTCTGAGCTCCAGGTGAGTGATCCCTGCAAACTCAGCACACATGGGCTCTGGGGACAGCCCCAGTCTCACTCCTGTCATCTCCCCATGGCCACATTTATAGTGTTCAGTGATGGTTTTCATCCTTTCCTTTTCAGAGTCCTGGTCCAGTGCCCCGTGCTCTTACAAAGAAGAGCAAAAATGCAAATTTCTGTTGTAAAAAAGGGAAAACCTGAAAATCTGTGGAGAATGTGATTTATTTCAGTGATCTCTGAACTTTTAATGTTGCTGTTTTCATTCTATTTGCAGTGGAGACCTTTCTCAAGACAAAGTTTACACAAAATATCTTAACGTCGAAATCAACCCCAAAAATACTACAAAAATTGAATTTCTCTGGAATAAAGCCATATTCTCTCTGCTCTGGGCAAGACTGGGAGCAGAATCAGTCAATATAGTACATGGAGCAGACGGACATAGGTAAGCATATCCCATTTACAGGTCAGAAAGCAAGTGAAAAAACTCTGGGAGATAAGAATGAATGGTGGTCATAAATTGGACACATGGTTTGCAATCAGCAATGTGAACATCAATAAGGAAAAGGGTAAGGCATTGCACTTTGAACAGAAAAATCAGACGTTTGAGTACGCACCAGGGAATAAGTGTCTGGAAAAGAACACAGCAGTGAATAATTTGAAATGTATAGCTTTTCCACAGCAAAAAAATTGCAAACCAAGATAAAGCATATTAAACCTCAAATTTTACAGCTGGTCCCCAAAAAGAAGGAAATTCACCTTGTTACTGTTAATATGCAAGTGCTAATAATCTTTGCAGCAGGCTTTTAGGAAGCCTTAAGCGGGATTATGGGTTGGACTAACAACCCTCAAGGTGACAGCTGACACCCTTTCAGTTTTCACTGGGTGAAAAGAGATAAACCTTGATTCAAGCATTTTTTTCTTCCCAGGTCAACGTTTTGTGGCCGTGGAACTGTGGCATACGGAGTTCCTCAGTTACTTACACCTTGCTAGGGCTCACCAAGGTCTCCACAACCAGCTGAGTAAACCCTCAGTCTTGTGCATGGAAATCTTGGCATTTAGGGCAATTAAAGAGAATTTTAAAAAAAACCAAAATTTTACTCCCTTTGTTTTTCTTTCCAGTTCTTTGCAAACACACTTGTCAATGTTTCTCATGTTTGAGCCACGTTTATTGTGCTTGTGACTAGGGAGCAGCTAGGAATCACATGTGCTAAAATCCATTTATGACGCTGCACAGTCTCACCCTACCAGTTCCTCAAGGCAAGAACTGAGTCCCACCACACTGATAGATAGAAAACCTGGGGTATTATCAAACACTCTCAAGGCAACACATGTCCTCAGAACACCCCTGCAGCTGAGAAGGGTCCCAAACACCTCCTTTCTGCAGCCTGTGCTGCTGCTCAGAGCTTTCCGGCCCCACCCAAGAGCACTGCCCTCAATAGACACGCTGAGATGGGGCAGGAGCAGCACAAGGCTGGGTTATTCCTGCAGCAGGTGAGCACAGCCCTTTGTACCTGCACCTGCTTGGGAACGCAGATAAGGCCAACCTCAAGTGCTCCCCGCTTTGGAAGGAGCTAAACGCTGAATCCCAGCTCCTGGCTACTCTTTCATTTCCAGCAAGAACTTTCGCAGCGATCACTGAAAATTCTGGAGAGAAACTCTGAGTAACCAGGCTTTGCAAGACCTGGAGCTGACCATTTCACAATAAAATGAGCACTCCTGCAGCTGTAAGAGACCGAGGCAGTGGATATTTTTCTAAGTATAAAACCCAAACTCTGAGCTAATGAATAGGAAGAAAGAGTTAATAATTTATTCACTACCATTTCCCCATGTTTCATAAATGACGTACAAGCACTTGGGCAGATAAACTTCTGAGAAATAGAGGTAGAAATACCAAGGGAACACATTTATGAGTATAGACTTCCAAACAAATTTTTTTTTTTTGGAAAAACCCCAGCCCTGTTGTATTCTTGACTAAACACAAGCCTGTAAAAAATTAAAAGCATAATTAAACTCAAGTCTGAGGTTCAGGCAGAGAGACCGGCAGTTCTGAGTCCTGCAAAGCTCCTGGGGACTTGACACGTGGCAAGGAAAATGTGAACAATGCTGGGAAGCTCCACAGTGCCCCAAGAGAGAGCCACAGCATCCTGCAACACCAGGAATCCAGTCCTCGCCTCTGCCTGCTTCCTATTCCAGACTACACCTTCTTCAGGACTGCAGAAACATAGCTGTGTCTTAATTTATCACTTCTTTTAAAAATCAAAACCCATCCTTCTCACAAAGCCCCCAGCTGTGAGGCCACGAGGAGCAGAGCAGCTTCTCCAGGTGCAGAGCAGCCTGCATCGTACTGAGCGACCTGCACCCCAGCCCTGCCCAGCCTGCCCAAAGGAGAAGCAAGCAGATGAAATCCAACTGACCACGGCCTAAGGAACTGTCCATTTATTCTCTCTGACCTGTGTTATTACAGTGTTTGAAAAGAGCAGCAGACTAACTGATAGAATCCTAAATCAAGTCTTTTCCACAAGCTTTTAAGTTGAATGGGAAAGACTGTTCCCCTCTTGTTTTGAACAAGGGTTAAAGCTTCTCAGTGCACTGGGGCACGCACTGATCCCGCTGATACAAACCTATTCACACACCGAAATCCCACCTCAGCTGAAGACAGGCGCACTGAGCCCTAAATCAGTATCAAAGGTGGTGCCTTAATAAAAAACAAAATTCAGCCACTGCTTAAAGAAATAAACTCCATTAGCACAGATGATAGCAGTGGAACACCTGGTATCCATCTGGTCATTCCCAGAGGTGGCGATTAGGGAACATCAACTCTGCAAACATACAATGCCATAAAGCATAGCCAAGCTGACAAAGCTCTATAAGTGGAGTCAGCTCAGGTCTCATTTCTTCTCGAGTTCACTTACAGCCTTCTCCTAGAGAGAAACAGGTCCAAGGGTTTCCCAGACCTAGCCCTGCAGCTTTGCACAGGCTGCTTTTCACCTTTAAGTTGATTTTTCTACTAGAACAATCTACAGAGCTTTGTGGCATTCCAGCCGTATCCTTATGTCTGGAGGAATTTTGTACGTTATTTATATATATTTCCAGTGTGTTTGCCCTCAGTTCATCACTCAAAGACTTTTCTCAAAGCTGGGGTTACATGGGTAGTACAGAAAAGATCCCAAGGGTTACACAACTGTCCTCCTACATCTACTTATTTCAGCAAGGAAATTAAAAGGATACCAGGAAGTCAGACTCTTTCACTATGAACAGAATATACCAAGTCCACTAAGAGTTTTCCTAAAAGGGATAAGCCTTCATCAACAGACCCAGAAAACACAGGAGTATTTCACATCTGAAGTCACTTGACGCAGGCTAAAGAAGACTTAAAAATGATGTGGTTCCCTGCTAACTCCCCCAGTAGAGCTCCTACACCTCAACTATACAACACTGAAAATTAAAGCCTTCCCAGCCAAGACAAGACACACAGATCTATACAATTCTCTTTAATGTCCCACTCCTGATGAGCTGCTGCCTGGGAATTACCAGCCTCCGGATCTCCAATCCTACTGTGGGCTCCAGCTCACTGATTCAAGCAATCTATGTCCGTGGATTTTGGAGCTATCAGAGAAACCAACCATTAAAGTTGTTTTCCAGCTTGGCTATGAACTATAACCTGAAATAAATATTCCTATCTTTCTAGGAACGTTTCCAAGGATAAAGCAGACTATAAAAATACATGCAAAGTCTACACATTAGTGCCAGGAGCTTCAAGGCTGCATCGTAAGTAGTTCAGATCTGGGGGCTTTTCCTTGTAACTTGTCAGGTCTCTAGCTTCTCATGGCACAGGAGTGTGAAGGGGAATGGCAGCTCATCTTCTCTAGCCCTCATGCTAATTCTAAAGTAGTTTCAATACATCTGGTTAGAGGTGTAGCCTCAACAGGAGAAAAATCACCCTGGATTTAAGCTGTGCTTTCGTATATTTATGGCCCCCCAATCTCTCGTGGAGCAAGCAAACACAAAGCTGACTCATACCTGTCTGGCACACACAGCAGTCAGGGATACATCCTGCAGAAACAACAGGCACTCTGTTCACCTTGAGAATATTCAGCACCAGAGGGCTGAGCGTGCTGCTTGCTAAACGAGTGGGTTAGCAAATCCTAGCTGCTTCTTTTTCTACTGTTCCAGATGTTTGGAATTTGGATTCTTGCCCTGTTTCTGCTCAGCGCAGCAGAAGGTAAGCATGGGGGCTTAGTGTTTGTATTCCCTTTCTATGCTGCTGTATTTTCCACCTCTTTTCTGGGTATTATTCCACACCCTGACGCCTTAAAACTTCCTGACTGAGGTTAATGTGGTTCGCTTTCCCACACAAGGATGGTGAGATGAGAGTGCGCGTGTTGTCTTTCTTCTCCACTCTGGGAACCCTACCCTAGGAGCAAGCAAGTAAACCTGATGTTTCCTACCTCAGAACAAAGATACTGCTCTGCTAAATATAGGGAATTATTTCTTGTACTCTTCTTAGTGATGGAAATGGAGAAAAAGCCAGGGGCAGGGGGTGGAGGTAGTCGAATGAGGGCATAGCTTTGCATTCAGCAGAAGACGCTGGATTTTGTCTATAAGACTGCTCATGTCAGCTGTTCAGCACAGTCTCCATTTATTGCTGATTATCTGCAATGTTTTGGCCTGGCATTAGGAAAAACTCATCAGCTGTCTCTGCCTTGGGCAAAGCAGCAGCTGGGGGAAGATATCCAAGATATTGCACAGGATATCGCAGAGGAACTCCTGTGAAGGCTTTGTTGGTGAGCAATAGGGTGGCTTCTTTCCTCAGGGTAAACTGAAGCCTCTCAAGATCTAGGAGAGGGCAACTGCTGGTCTGGGCTGTCTGTAAACTGTGGGATTTCCAAGGAACAAAAGAGACCCCCAGAGAAGCCATGCTCTGAGTTCTGACTGCTCCACTTCTCTGCTTGTTCACATATTATTGTTCTGATCTTCATGCTGCAGGCAAAGAGGTTTGCTTTGAAAGGCTTGGATGCTTCACAGATGATGTGCCATGGTCTGGGACTGCGGAAAGGCCAGTCTATAAATTACCCTGGAAACCAGAGAACATAGACATTCACTTCCTCCTGTACACAAGAGAAAACACTGATGACTTTCAAGTAAGAACTGTTGTGGTTTGAACATTAGCAAATCATGTGCAAAAATGTGCAGACTCCAGCTGTGTTCCTGAAAAGTGTTAAAAATGGCCAAATTTTATTCAAAAGACCGCCTCTTCCAGCTCCTTGGCAGGGTCCCCACTGAGAACTACCGGGAAACTGAGCATTTTGGGGCAATTCTTTTCCACAGATAAAATCAAAACACGCTGAAGTCTTGTCTGCTCTAAGATAGGTGCCAAAGCTTCCTTTGAATGGACATACAGACCACAAGCCTTCATGCGAACTCTTGCAGATGAGTTCAACATTGCATAACCTCTAAACACCTGCACAGATAACCACAGTTCAGGTCTTTGCAGTTCTGAAAACCTATTTACAGAAAGCAGATTTAAAGGTTTATTAAGTTATTATCTATGCTAATCTATTATTTTAAAATCCACATTAACGTAGGAAGTCTCTGCAGTCGACAAGTCAACCATCCAGGACTCAAATTTTAACGCAAACAGGACGACTAAATTTATTGTACATGGATTTATAGACAATGGAGAAGAAAACTGGCTGTCAGACATGTGCAAGGTAGGTACCACGGGGACACCTTTAGTTTGCATATACAAACACATTCATATAAATTGTCTGTTTTCTCATGGTACTTGTAGTGATAAGAAAGCGAAAAATAGGTCACATTTTCAGATTGTTACCAAATTGAATGTGTAGCTTTGCACCTTGAGGAAAGGCAGGAGGTAAAATGCTTTCAGTTTTTCTCTTTAGTGAAGTGAGTGACAGGAAGATTTGATGCAGTAAGTGCCCTTTTTCTTGGTAAAAAGGACACAAACCCTGGACCAAGGTACTGGTTAGGATTGGGGTGATTCCAGAAAGAACTGCAGACTCATAGCTCCTGCATCCTGTTTCTCCAGCCAAGAGAGAGGTTTCCAGATGTGGAAGATCTGTCAGAAAGGTTTGGGCTGCCACGTGGGTGCTGCAGGCTGAGCACATGGGCTGGCTGTTACCAAAAGCAATAAAGATGTAGAAATGCACATCCAAAGGGGAGCATTTCGAACAAAGCTTTCAATCTAGGACTTGCCATGAGCACTGAATGTAGCAAAGCACTCTGCTTTATTGATTTTTGTGCTAATTCCACAAATTATTTCTTAACCCTGTCCTCATGCAAAGTGCAGTTCCAGCTTGTGGTTTTCTCAAGTCCTCCAAACATGCTTTGTTTTGCAGCTGCAGCTAATGAAAGCCTCTAGTCATGCAGCACAGAGCAAAATACCAGTTGGTGGCACTTTGGGGATAAGGTTTTTCACAACTACACTTTTTAACACAACTACAATTTTTTAAAATTATGTATTCCTATCTTACTTATGAGAACACTATGAGAAACGATGTGAAACTAAAATCAAGGTATTTCACATTTACTGCATCCCCAGTGCCTGTTTCTCTTTGATATTATATCAAAACAAAAATGATGGATGATTGCTGGATTTGTTAGTTAATAATTTGTTTAAAGAATCAGAAGCAGAATGACATTTTCATAATTTTCTGTCTTATATTTTGCATTATTAAAATAGAGGTTTTTTTCCTGGAACTTCGCAATCAGTGAGATAGCTCACAATTTACTTCAGCTCACAGTTTGCTTCAGCTTGTCCCTTAAATCCATTCTATCCATTTTCCAGGATGTAGAGACATGGAATAAATCCTTAAATTCTTTATCTGTTACGGTAGCCTGTGTTTTATCACAATACTCTATTTATATTTAGAAACAAGCTGGTCACAGTGAATCTTTTCAATAAAGAGTGGAGCAAAGGGGATTGTAAATACACATAGGAGGATTGATGTATCTCTTACTTGCTTTCCTTCCCATTAAGCAATAATCCTATCTGCATATTGATTTTTACCACTTCTGGCATGGTCACAGACACTTTTATTGCCTTTTTTTGTTCTTTGTCAGTTGTTGCCATATAGTAAAGCAAAATACTTTCAGCCAAACAATCCAGCTCAGTGGAGAACAGAAAAGCTTCTGATTCTGTGGCAAAGTCTCTACCTCCATACACATATTTCCAAATAAAGCCATAAATCTGAAGTGAACACCAAGAGTTTTTGCACCCTCTTATAAAAACACATTCTCTTTCTTACAAATCTGCATCAGAAAACCACTCTTGACTTTTACCATCAGAAATATTCTAACTGAATTTGAGTTAAAGTAGTACTTTTAAATCACTGAAGTGAATAGGCGCACAAGTAGAGCTCTTATTGAGCGTTACATACCAAGTTTGATTGAAAATAAAAAATGAAAATTTCATTATTGGTATTGTTTTCCCTTCTGTAAAAAATGCTGCTCTGGGTATTTGAAATGATTACTCCATTACGTATCACCCTATTTCAGCGCTGTGAGATCACACAAACCCGTCTGAGCACACATCCATGCCACAGCTTTGGTTATCAAAACATTCTCACACCAGTTCACACATTCAGGAGTTGAGCCACAATGAGCAACTTGAACAGATTCCATACCGTATTTACCACTGCTTTTACTTTTGTTTTACAAAACAGAGGATGCTGACGGTGGAAGATGTGAACTGCATCTGTGTAAACTGGAAGAGAGGTGCGAGGTGTCAGTACACCCAGGCATCGAACAACGTCCGCGTCGTGGGCGCTGAAATCGCTTATTTTGTAAATGTTCTCACGGTAAGAGTCTGCTGTTTCTAAAGCTACAGCCATAATACTGATTCGAAAAAAGCACAGCTCTGGAACTTTCACAAGTGTGGATGTAACTGGCAGAAAATATTGTCCTCTACTCCACGATCAGTTGTGCTGAAAACAAACCTTTTTTTAAAAGGAGAGGGCAGGGCCTGCCAGCTTAGGGAGAGGAAATTCTACAAGACGTTCTCTCAGTACAGCCAAAGAGTTACTCTGTAGATGTTAACAAATTCAGTGTAAAATTTTAAATATGCAGAGATAATGGATATGGCAAACTCCTTTTTCATGGAGACAGAACCTACTAAAATCTACCAAAGAGCTCAAGAGAACACCAGAAAACCAGCTGGCAGCACTGGCTGGGGGCAAGCAGGACCCACCAGCTGCCCCAGGGAAAGCCATGGTGGACAGTGCCCAAACCTACAGGAGGTGCCACGTGTCCCCTTTTGCAGCCAGCTTCACATGGGAAGTGAAGCTTGGTCTGAAGCCTGCTCTCAATCTAATTGCTTTCAACACACGTTTCCCATAAAAGAACTATAAATAACTAAAACCAGGGAGTGTGCTGGGTCTAGCAGTGCTCTGACCCACCTCTCACTCTCCACACCTGCATTGCAGCCACTGAATTCCAGTCAGAAAAGGCTGCAGGCACCTCTCCTCTCATGCCCTCCCCCAGCTGTGCGTGGTGCTGAACCTGCCAGGTGTAACTGAGAGTTCCTGCCTGGCCGACTCCTGCAAGCCAGACAAGCATTCTGTGGCTCTTAAGGGGCCCTCTGAAAGGATACAAAGCCTCTCAGGACCCTTGACAGAGCTGTCTGGAGTTATAATAACCTCCAAAGGAGGGCAGCAGCTGAACAAGGAGGTTTGGAAAATCTATGTGTTGAAGGTACAGAAGTAACAGGCAAACAGAAATCCTATAGCAGCTCCTGAGTCAGCAGGAAAATTAAAAGTAGATTTTCACCCCCTTTCAAATCTTCCCTGTTGCTGATGCAAACAGACAAATGTTTATTATGGCTGTTTTGGCAGGATGAATATGGATACTCCCCAGCTGACGTCCACATCATTGGCCACAGCCTGGGAGCACACGCCGCTGGCGAGGCCGGCCGGAGGCGCCCGGGCATTGGGAGAATAACTGGTCAGTGACTGCAGCCACTCTCACACTAAAGCCAGCAAACAAAATGCTGCTATTCACTTCGTGATTGCATCTGTGGGCTGCAGTGTAGTCAGGGGTAATTGGAATATTGTAGAACTCAGCCCCTTCTCGCAGTGCCCCAAGGAGCAGGGCCGTGGTAAGGGTGGGAAAAGAGTGTGACAATTATTTTGTTTGCACATGTGTTACACAGCAAAGGGATTTTTTAACGTGTTCAGCACTTCCAGAGGCTAAAGCTATGGGTTTTATCTCCTTATTCATCACACAGGCAATGCCAAGGGCCTTGGCATTAAGTAGAGTGGTCTTTCACACATAAAAGACGGTTTTGGATATTATTAACGCAACCCTTTTCAATCGCTGCTTTTCCTCGGGGATTTCAGGCTTGGCGAACCTTGGACTAATAGTCTACAAAATTCAGTTTAAAAGCAAACTCAAAATGTGCTGCCCAGGGACAAGAAGTAAGAGGTACCAAAAACTGTGCCATTTGCAAGACTTTACAAGCACCTGAAATTGCTGCTGCAATTTAGGAAGCAAATTGATTCCATTTTCTGCTAGGTTCAAAAGCAAAGCTCGTTTCTTCAAAACTCGATGTTTTTTCCAAAATCTGACTGGAGCCAGAAGTACACAGGCAGGTTTTTCAACACCTCCAAGCAGGTGGGGTGCTATCAGCAGATATTCCTCTTTGAGTACTCTCAAGAAAGGGACTCTAGAAACCACACAGGTAAATCAGTTACTGGGGATGCAGACACAGTAACCTCAGTTTGAGCAATGTTATAAAAGAGAAGTTTAATTTTAAAAAAAAAGTTAACTTCAAGTGTTGGGATTCAATATTGCTGTAAGTATGTAAAGCAGTAAAATTTAATAGGCTTCCCACAGGTGACTTCCTGGGAGAAAAGCCACTTGGGAAGAGGGAGCACACATCCTCATTTTATTAATGCCTGTGTTACTTAGATATAGGGAACCACAGGCAACTGTATATGTGATATTCATTATATGCAATCAATCAGTGCTACGTAAAATTATTCTATATCTACATCTGGTTATTTTTTATTTAATAGATAACACTACTCTTTTTTTCTCAGGACTGGACCCTGCACAACCTTATTTCCAAGGCACTCCAACTGAAGTCAGACTGGACAAATCTGACGCAGACTTTGTTGACGTTATCCACACAGACTCAGCTCCCACAATCCCCAACTTAGGTGAGTATGCAGCTCTGCTGTACTGATATGAATTATTTATGCCCTGTGGCAGGTAAGTGTTCTGGTTGTTCACCAAGGCCGTTGTGCTGTGTCACAGACACACAACAAATACACCACTTTAGTCACTAACAGCTCCTGTCCTAAAACACCGTGCACAGACAGACTTGAAGCCAGCAGCTACAGGTATGAGACATGCTTACCCCTGTTTCAAATGCTTCAGGTTTCGGCATGAGCCCAGCTATAGGACACCTTGACTTCTATCCAAATGGAGGAGAGCAGATGCCCGGGTGTGGGAAGAACCCTCTTTCTCAGATCGTAGATCTCGATGGCATCTGGGAAGGTAAGTGTCTTGTTTGCATTACAAATTCGGGGGAAGGTCACCCCTCCAAGTGTAGCCACTCATCTTTCCTTAATTCAGGTGTTTTGCATTAACTTTTTGTGTATCCACCAGCAATGGCAGCTGCAGACTGCAGTGAACCTGTTAATATGATAAAAACACACCACTTTTCCAGAGCTTATTAAAAAATAAACAAGACAAAGGGTTTGCCTCTGGAAAACGCGTTTTCTCTGAAGGATCTAACAGCAGAAACAAAAGTTGCAGGAATTGTGCCAAAAATTTTGAAGGGTCTGTAACAACACTTTGCGTTTTGTGTCTAATTGCCCAGCAGCAGCACTGGTAGAAGTGGGCAAAGATGTTCACAGCTACTCCTGTGAGACTGTCTTCAGCTGAAATTCTTCTGAGATAGAGCAATTAATTCAATTCCTTGATAAGTTACCGATTACAATCGGAGTTTCATTGAAGTGATGTCATTGCGTCTATTTTCAGGCAGCTAAAAAAAGATTGGCACGTAGTATTGGCTCAAATACGCTGTTCTTTGTTGTTTTACGTGGTTCTAATAAAATCTCAAAGTATCAGAGAATTCCTACATGTCCTTTTAAAATTAAATTGCACGTAAGATTAAAAAAAAATAAAGGAAAAAAACCGAAGATTTCTGCTGTGGAGATTTTTCAGTGCATTATCTGAGCTCTTTCTTATGCTACTGCAAACACCTTAAACTCTGGGAATCCATTAACTGATTTGTGATAACTAGCCTTTTACTCCAGGTTTTATTCAATGCAGCTGGAGGCATTACTTTTTCATTCTTCCTCCTCCTTTTTTTTTTTTTTGATAGAGTAAACTTGTTATCAAAAATGGGGAATTAAAGCACAAAGAAATAACTGCGTTGTATATGGTCTTCTTTTTAACCTAAAGTCAGGAAAATACAGGCAACACAAAGGAAAATAATATATTCATTATTTTAATTTTAAGAGTCTCCCTTTCTTAAGCAACCCCCAAATAATAATAATTTTGTTTTGAAGCCCTCAGCTGGAGCAAATCAGCACTGCCCTAGGAAGTTCGCTGTTAAATACTTTTCATTTGGTTTTCTTTTGTTATGGTAATGAAACTGTTGCCTACAAAAGACCTGCTTCAGGCAGCTCTGGTTTCTATTGTTAAGCTCGGTCAGATCGCTTGAATAAGTGTTTTTTGAGGGGCAGGGGCTGGGCTGAGCTGCACAGTCGGTCTCCACAAAGCATTTCAAGTTCGCATTTTATACCTGTTGAGCCAGTGACATTCCTCAGGGCATGAGTGCAAGCAAAGTTCCAACCTCATGTTTGATGCTCCAAGAATTGTGACGAGGCTTTGGAGGAGGAATGGTGCATCTGGATGACACGGGTTTCTTTCCTTGGACGGTAACAGAAAATAAGAGCTAACCTGGGGGCATCTTTTCACAGGAACTCGGGACTTTGTGGCTTGCAATCACTTGCGGAGTTACAAGTATTACTCGGACAGTATCATCTACCCTGACGGGTTTTTAGGCTATCCTTGTGCTTCCTATGATCTTTTCCAAGCAGTAAGTACTTCTCAGAGCCTCGGGATGGACACTACTGAAAGCAGCGGCCCTTACCTATGCATCTGAAATTCAATTTATTCACTCTAGCTTGCCCCCAGTGAGTGCATCTGTAAGAGAAGTGTCAGGCATCCTAAAGGGCTGCAGCTCGTGCAGATGGCGTGGGTCGAGGCAGGAAAAGGCAGGGACAGCCCTGGCTCTGTGCTGGGGAGGCAGCCCTGGGGCATTGCTGTGGTTAGGGCACCTTCCCCAGACCTCCCCTGCTTCTGGGCAAGAGGTGAGGAGGACAGACTGTCCCTGTAAGGGCCAAATGTCTTTATCAAAGAGCAAGGAGCCCACAGGGGAGCTTTCAAGCACAGCTTAAGTTCCTTACTTTTGAAGCAACACGAAGTAAAATGACATGTGATAACCTGATGGGGTCAGCCGGTGATCAAAGCACTTTGGTGACCGAAGATGGCCCCAGGGACAGAGCAGTGGTTTTTGGGCCAAGGTCAGGAAGCCTTTCCTTGTCCCACACTGGGAGACAGGGAGCTACAGTCTAAGAGTTGGGTCACTCCTATGATCTTTCTCAAGTCATGGCAAGGGTTACTTGGAATTTGTTGCTGTGGTACAGGGCCAGTTAGGTGGGCATATTAAAAATAAATCCTTTGACTAATTTTTTTTTTCTTTTCCTTGGCTGACTGGATAATGTATATTAATAGATATACTTGTTTTCACTAGGGAAACTGTTTCCCATGCCCAGAAGAGGGATGCCCAAATATGGGTCACTACGCAGACAAATTCAAGGACAAAGCTAAAGTCGATTTCCTGAAACTTTACCTGAATACTGGAGAGGCCAGGGATTTTCCTCGTGAGTTTTGAATGCTTCCCTGCTACATACTCTTTACAAAAATTTTATTTTCCTGTTGGACAATTAACTTTATCAGATGAACAGATCTCATCACAGTGCAAAGTCTCTTCAGTTCTTCACGCTTTTTCCTCTTTTGCTCCACCACTAATGCTAGCTTGGGGCCCTCCAGTACAAGAAAGTTGGTGACAAAATCTAGAGCCTTGTGGAGGTCACTGAGATGTTTAGTGGATTGCAAGGTACAAGGAGAAGGGAGGAGAGACAATGCACAGAAGCTGCAGCAAGGGAAATTATTATTTAACAGCACAAAATCACAGTCACAAAGTCAGTGGTTAAATGCAGGAAGAAAGGCCCAGGGAAGCTGGGATATCTCCATCACTGGAGATGCCAAAAACTCCATTTGACAAAGGCCAAGAACAAGCGGATCACAGCTGGCCTGGTTTCAGAACTGGATGGACAGGACCACCTCCTTTGCAACCTCAGTTACCCTAAACGCCAGCTCTCACAACACAGCGCTTAGGTGGCCTTTGTAAGGACAAGTCAGAATCTTCTTCAACTCCTTTTGCTGATTGCACACCAAAAGGAAGTTCCCACCCACAAAGATTATTTTCCTGGATCTTCAGAACTTTTTCATGCTGCTGAGATTCTGTATGTATCCTTATTTATTCCTAACACCCCCTTATTTCCAGCTTCACTGTGTACAAAAACCTTCATGGGCAAAATGCTGAGATTTATATCGTATTTACCATGGTATGAACCAGCTTTCTCTTTTTTCTCTCCCAGAAAGTAACACAAATGTCCCCCACTTCTCATGTTGATCTCACTAGGACATAATGACAGATTTGACCCACTGGTGTTTTGCATCTTCTGCTCTCAACTAACCTGCACAGACAGGAAAACAAAAACCACCCCTAGCATTTGATATTTTAGACACTCTTTCTCCCTGGGTACAATCTAAGTCACCACATTTCTTCCGTGTAGTTTGGAGGTACAAAGTGACCGTGACCCTCTCAGGAAGGAGCAAAGTAAGAGGATACGTGAATGTTGCCCTGTACGGCAGTGGTGGGAACACAAGGCAGTACCAGATCACCAAGTAAGTTAAAAATTCAATAGAAAAAAAACTTTTCTTCTAGAACCCTTAATTTGTATTTGTAATTGATAATGCTGTTTAAATTGATCTTATGAAGAGAGAAACAAAGAGGCAGCATGTCAGGACTGCCTGCCTTTGCTGCCTCTGAAAAACAGTGATTTGGAATGAACCACCTCAGAAATCTGGCAATAATGTTGCTACCATATAATAAGATAAACGTTGTCTCTCTGCTAAATTTCTACCCTCTTGCCACCACAGCAGAGCCTTTGACAGGACTGGTAATTAACAGTAAATGCTGCCATGCCTCACATCCATAAAATGCTGTTTTCCACAGGGGTACCCTCAAACCAGACAACACTTACACAGCTTATATTGATGCAGAAGTGAATGTGGGAGAAGTTAATAAGGTTAAATTTCTTTGGAACAACAACTGGATAAACCCAACTTTTCCTAAACTGGGAGCTGCAACTATCACAGTAGAAGCTGGACAAAATAGAACAGAGTAAGTATATCCATTGTGAAAATCTTGAAAGTTACTTGAGAAGAGAGGTGACAAAATTATAAGTGGAGTGGAAGCCTTTTCACAAGAAAAGCTGTTTAAGGCATTAAAAGGAAAAGATGCTCAAGGAAACCTTTTCTTTCCTTCCTTTCAAGACACTGTTCATCCATAGTTCAATTCACTACTACTTCAACCCTTTGCCTTAAATAACCCCAAAGTAAAACTGAAAATCTTTCCAGGCTTTAGAAGAGCAAACTTTCTGTATAGCCCTTTGGGTGAGAAAAATTAATGCTGGCTTGGATTGTCAGCATCATTCTTGCCAAGCTCCCACTGTCCACAAAAACAGACTATTTGTGGGTCTGATTCGCTGTCAGCTGGAACCAGCAAAGTATTCCATTGATGCTGATGACCCCTGAGGTCGTGATTGACTAAAGAGGATGGTGATAATAACCTGCCTTCCAATGAGGAACAATAACACTTGGAGCCTGCACTGAAAGGCTACGTATAAAGCTGAGGGAAAGAGGCTAAAATTTATTTCTCTAGACTTTGTGAAATATGGCTTGGATGTTCAGATTATAGCAGCAAGATTTACTGATCCAGTTTTACTAATTTGCCTGGACTTTTAAACATGAATTCCTTCATTTTCTTGATCAGTTATTTTATTTTATCCACACCATGATTTGGTATCTAGAACAGGAGGTACAGTGTAAATTTTAGCCCTGTCTACCAAGGCACAGTTAAAATTCCATCCCTTAAAAGACAACATAGGAGGTGGAAACAGTTTCAAGCAAAGTGAAATGGTTACCAGCACCGCTTGAACTCACCTTAAAGCAGAGGTCCTAAGTCTGGCTGTAGTTTCTGGTACCAAAGCACATTGCTGACATTCCTGTAGAAAGGAACTCGCCCTTCTTCGGACTTGTGGCCTTTGCAGGAGTAGTTGTGGCCATTTGTATAGAGATGGTAGCACAAAACCTGGGAAAAACCCCAAAAACTGTAAAATTAAAGTAAGGCAGGCAATGAGGCAGAATGAATACAGTCCATCAATGCTTTCCCCAGCAGTAATACTTCAAACTTAGAAGCTCAAAGTTTGTTGCGTTCAGTCGTGCCAAATGACAAATCAGGTTGAGTTAACATCAAAATAAATCTGCTCGTGTGATTTCAACAACTGCTGACAGCTCAAGGTGCTTGCATTTATTTTGTCCCCAGGTACCGTTTCTGTGGTTCTGGGACCGTGAGGGAGGATGTTCTGCAGACTCTGACTGCTTGCTAACAGCACATTCGGACACCCAAATCCTTGCTACCAATAAAAGCTACTCATACCTACAACACTGGAGTCTGCAGCTGCAATTCTGGTGGTGTGTGCTGTTTTGGGTGGGTTTTTGCTGGTTTGGGAGGCAGAGGTTAAGTCTGTGGGTACCTCTCTAATAGACAGAGTTTTTAGAGTAGCTTGAGGAGTGAGTGTGCCAAAACGTGTTGAAGGATTCCCCTGCTTTCAGCCTGTTTTGAAACTCCAGGGAGA
Organism: Oriolus oriolus; assembly: GCA_013400235.1. Lineage (NCBI taxonomy): Eukaryota > Metazoa > Chordata > Aves > Passeriformes > Corvidae > Oriolus > Oriolus oriolus. The sequence continues at coordinate 100,835 of VXBT01006918.1, read as the reverse complement.
TAAATAGTTGTGGGTTTATGCACAGCCACAGACACGGAGCTGGGGTCTGATGCTGGGTTTTCATGTACCCCACATCCCTTTGGCATCCCCTGCTTCCTTCTGCCGTCCCTGTTCATCTCTCCTAGGATTTGGTGTCCAGATCTCGGCGCCTCCTGCTGAGGAAACCTCAACAGGGTTATTAACTTCCTAACACTGCAGAAGAGTTTCTCCTTTGTCTTTTGTTCCATTACCTTGGAATAAGCAGATTCTTGCCTACACAATTGTTTTGACAGTTATGATATTCTCAGCATTATCCTTTGCCATAGCCACTTCAGCAGCCCATGTAATTTTAACAAACACCTAACAGAATCAAGACATTAAATTTGACAATAGCACAATAAAAAATCTCCTTTTAATAATGAACTGGAGCTGCCGTCATCTTGTTTTAGCAGAGTAAAATCTCTCCCCCCCTCCTGAACACTTTACAAAGCTATTACATAAAATGCAATGTTAAATGAACAACAAATTACTTTCCCTTTAGCTAGCTCTTAATGCTAATGGTGCTATTTATTCCTGACCTTTTGAAATATTAGATTTTTTAAATGACAACATAAAAAGAATTCTTGTTTGAAAACGCGAGCGACTTTAAACCACATGTTATTACTCGTAAGTATAGCATGCACATGCATCATTCATTTCAGTGTCCCATTTAGGGCTAATTGGTATATATTTCAGTTGACATATATTGTTCTCCTGCAAACGTGTCAAATTCCTTAACGATGGCGGTGACAAAAGCAGAATGCTCGAGATATATAAATTACGCTCTTTACCATATAATCATTCTTATCTATTGGGAATGCTATTTGTGACAAACCATGCTCAAAAATACACAGCAAATTGATTATTTTTTTTTTAAACTTTAATATCACACCATTCACGGCAAGTCTTTGATTGCATCCTTAAATGTAGAAATGTTTTGATTTTTATCTGCATCATTTTGCGGCTTTTGAAAAGCTCACTTTATTTATTAAAAGAAGAGTAGCACAGCGAGGATCTTAAAATGTATCTTTTGTTATCAGCATAAGAAAAAAAAAAATGGGCTGTAATTGTGGATATAGAGTGAGTAATTTGGTGAAAAACGCTTTGTGCTGCAGTTTAGGTTTTACAATTCCTGCCAGAAATTACTATTATTTTGTTGGTGGGCAGCATTGCAAGAAGAATTTTAAATATTTTAAATATGGGAGCAACTTGGGCCACGTATTTCCATTACATTTTAGATTACCGCGTGCGATGCACTTTTCCTCTTTATTACAAATCATCTTAGAATTAGAGAAAAAAAAATTAAGACTTCGTGTGACTCTAATTATTACTGCGATATAGCAGGGCTCATTGTTGTCTTTAGACAATGCTGTCCACAGTCATTACTTTGCTCCATAAATCAGTAGCATAATGAGGTTCTATCTTTCAAGAAATATTTCAGCGTATCTTAATTTGGCATTGATGAATTCTCCTTCCTGAATCTCTCGAGGGTTTTTTTAAATCTAGTTTGTCACATTAGAGCTTTCATCACCTAGCCCCAGCTGACAGTGTTGTGGCTGCATGTTTATTTCCATACCTTCCTGGGATGTGTCCTCAGAGGCTGGTAATAGGAATTTTATGATGTTATGCCTTGAAGGTTTTTCTTGATTGGAGTGTAAATCCCAAACTGTTTCACCCCACCCTCATCCTTCAGATATGTATACTATGTATGGTTGCATTGAAATGTGGGAAAATAAGGTTAAATTTGTTAACATCTTGCTGCTGATATAAACTGGGAGCAGTTTCTTTGGCAAAAGATATATTCACTTGAAAAAAATACCATCTTTTGCCAAAGAAATATAGTAAGTTCAGATACCCATTTTTTTCCTCATATTTGAAGACAGGGAAAAGGTAAAATGTATCCCCATTTTTAATTGGTCAAAACAGGCCAGCAGAGGGCAGAGGAAGAAAGGAGAGGGTCGATGTGATGCTCCACAGCTCTAAATGAAAAAATACTGATAGTGCCCTATGTGACACTTCTAAACTGTGCTTGGAGACAAACAGAAACAAGAAGCAAAGTACTCTTTAAATTAGTCTAAATGTTGTGTTCAATTTCACACTGGCAATTGGGTGGCTACTGCACTTGCTATCACTTTGGTGACCTATATTTTGTGAGATCCAAAGACAAAAGTTGAATTGAAGTCCCTCTTTGTGCTCTGCCCCATGGAATTATTGTTGTGTGTTCATCCTATGAAAAATACTATCTTTAATTGCATTAAGTAGATAATGGCTTCACATCTAACCAATTAGAGAGGTGAAAGGGGAAAAAAGGGATCTAGACCTCCACAGTAATGCATTTATTCAGATAATAATTCACATTATTGTAATTTAGTGTGTAATTTATATAACCTAAGTCTCTCTTCCTTGTGAAAAATAACAGCAATGAACATTACTCTGGTGGCTTGAGTGCCTCAGTCTGGGATGTGCAGTTTCAGAGGATGGATTCCCTGGGAGTCCTGATTCTCCTCTTTGGGAAGGGAGGCCTCTCCTGAGTGCGGTGCCATTTCTCGCTCAGAAGAGGTTCTTCATGGAGGAGGAATATATGCAGTCATCACCTTAATTATACGGGATAAGCTCGTGTATGTCCTGCCTGAGGTGATGGAAGAGCAGGAGCCACCCCTTCCTTCTCCCAACAAGAAGCATTCTGTCTTCTGGCCACAGCCCAGGTCAGACTACAGAAACTACCACAGGAGCTGCTCAAAAATAAATCAAACAAACTCTTGGTATAGACTGACAGCCTTCTTTGTATTGTCTTTAACTCTTTACCCAAACACCAGCCATTTCTCATTTGAGGAGGGGAAAAAAATCATCAGGAGGGAAGTGCGCAAGAGTTCTCCACCACTCTCAGCTCTCATCAAGGTGTTCCCAGTCCCTTGGGGGATTTTGTGGCCCGCTCTCACATCCCTTTCCAACCTTTCCAATCTACCCCTTGCCTGCAGTTTGGAAATCAGTGCATCTGACCATTTTACAGCCCTGCAGAGGTACAGCAAATTCAGCAGGGAGTCAGAGAGGATGCGTTTGCCCCTCTGCACCTTCCCTCCGCCATCACCCACCTCCAAATCCCCACCTCCCACAGAGCACAGGGAGGGCGTGGCAAAGGAGGCTTCTTCCCTTCATTAAAGACAGACTGTAGATCCTCAAGCCTTCGCTTTAATTCCAAAAGGAGCCAAAATATCTTTGCTGGGTCACGAAAATCAGCCTCTCATTCCCTCCCGCGGAACCTGAATTAGGAACCCTCTCCCGGTGGCTGTGACAGAGGGGACATTGCTCACTTGCCTTCCCCTGCTGGGTCTGAAGGGATGGCAACACTGCAGCAGAAAGAAGCATATTTTTATGGCATGGGACCCTTGTAAGGTAATAAAAACTTATTTTTAACCAGGGTAAAATGTTCAAAGTGGAGAGCAGAGTGACTACACTAAAGAATAATCCTCCTTTTGACCCACAGAGAAAGAGGTGCCTAATGAAAGTATATGATCACGGACAGTGTGAAGATAACTGTCTGATCAGATAATGGAATTGTTTTCAGTGATAAGAATGAATCCATTACTAATGCAAATAACTATAATAATTATAATTTGCAATACAGTAAAAATCACCTAGTCTACCTCCTCCTCTGACAGGAGACTGTATAATAAATTATAGGCTGAGAAAAAAAAATCAAAGGGATAAAGGTTAAAAGATTAAAAAAAATTCTGAAACTTAAAAGCTTAACAGGGAAGTCAAGACCTGAAAGCAGAAATTGGTGCTATTAAATAAAGCAATTGTGAAGAATGAGATATTATGGAATTGATTAACAAACCAGAAACCAAGCATTTCCTCGTATCACTACCTCTTGACACCGATTTCAATAATTCTGAGAGAACAAAAAATTAAGAGTTGGCGTATAACAAGGAAATTATTTATTTAAATGTAGGTGAATATGCTAATAGTACTCTGGAAAGATGAATATAACTTCATACACAAAAAGCCCCCAGAAGGTTCAATAAATTTGAGGAGTTTCTCCAGTTGCTTTTGCTTTGCTTTAGTATCCAAAACTGGTCCAGCTGTTCTGGTGCTCCCAGCCAGGAGTGCTCATCTACAGGGCAGATCTTTTAGGGTTTTCTGGGTACACCAATTTGCTCATACCAGTCCCACAATCTTCTTTGTTCCTGTGAGGTATTTTGGGCATGGAGACTGTAAAAAATGCCTAATTTCATTTTTGGAGGGGTAGAATAGAGCAGATGAAACAAATCCTGCGTGCAGAGTTTGCAATACAGTGAGCAGTTTTCTTGTTTACAGCAGCTCTGCTTTCTCCACTGGTTAAGAAGAGAGGAAATAGAGATGCACAAGGTTTGTCATTCACTGTTGGCATCACAACAGTCACAGTTTAAGGTGATGGAGCATTGGGAATCTCTTAAGAGGTCATATGGTTCTTCCACAGCCATCAATTTGAGTAAAATAGCTATTAAATAACTGAGTCTAAAGCACAGTCTTCCAGCACTCTTCATTTAGATCTTCATTTTCCAAAGGTCAGGGTGTCTCATAACAGCCACAGAGAAAAGCCAGAGATTTTAATGGCAGGGGTGTGTGAGGGAGACTTGGACACCCAGAGGTGCTCACACTTAGTCAAAAGTAGGGGTGATTACCAGATTAAATTAATCTTTAACTCAGAGTGGAACCTGATTTCCTGTGGTTGGAGTATTTTCCTGCATTTTAAATTCAGAGTAAAAAGCTCAATGTACCCTGCCAAAACCTCCCCCTCAAGTAATTCATGAAGTCAGGGATTTCTCACCCTCTTTGAAGTTTTTCATTACAGCACTTTTCATGCAGCAGAAAAGCTCAACACACTTGAGGCCTGCAAAGCACCAGTAGTTTATCAGAACTTCTACAGTACAGGAGGTCAAGGAAAATGTTTTGATGGTGCAAATTCCAAAAGCAAAGTGAGTGGAAAACTCACAGTCTGCTTCATAACCATGACTTGTGGTTACCTCCTAAGTGCCATTTATCCAAAACACACCCAGCCAATGTAATATTAACTCCTGTCACAAGCTCCTAAGGTTTAACCACATACCTTTCAGCTTAAACACAAGAAGGCCTTTAATCAATGTTTGCAAAAGACAAAACTACAACGTGCCTCAAATACCCACATCCCATTTCATTGTTTGTAGATGCTTCACCAGGGCTGTTCTGGAGAGGGATGCTCCCAGCACGTCCCTCACGTGTGTTCACACAGAACAGCTTCAGCATCAGTTTCCAAATCTCCTCCCAGCAATAAGATGCTTATCTGCCAGAAACCAGCATCCACTGCCTAATCCTCAAAGCTCCCAACAGAGCCATAAAAAACCATCACAGGTCTATAAAACAAGATTGAAGGACCTGGGATTAAATTAAATAATTGGATTCAGGGCATGCATGAAACTGGTCCTCAGATATGTCAAACGCTGTCAGGGCAGGAATGAGACGAATTGTTCCCATGTTCTCTAGGGGTAGGACAACCACAGAGAGTCAAAGCTGACATTGTGTAAGACTTCAGACAGATGAGGACAGCGAAACAAACAAACTGCCCAAGCAGGTGACACAATTTCAGCATCAGAAGGTTTAAAACCAGATTAAACAAAAGTTGGGAGTAGTTTTGGCAGAACTAATATTGTTTTGCAGCAGAAGGTGATATATGAGTGATGCCTGAGGTCCTTTCCAGCTATATGAATCTCCTGTGATGTTCTGACAGAGCTGCAGCTGCAGTCAGCAAAAACACTGGATGGATCTGAACAGAGAAGAGAAAAACCCTGAATTATTATATGCTGCTTGACTCTGAAGGAGAGAAGTCAAAATTGCTTCAGTGGGATACGATCAGTGTAGTTTGTCAACAACCCCTCAGTCCTGTAACACCCTAGATAAGTGTGTGGTACTTTTTGATCTTCAATCTCATGTGTTTCACCCATAAGACAAAACAAAAGGACAACAACATGAATTTAAATGTGCTTTGGAACATCCTCAGTGATGTTACCTGATTCTTCAGCTGCCTTACACAATTATCAGGCTGAAATGTTGACCTTGTTTCCTGAGTGGACAAATCTATTCTCCTGCCCACTGTGTAAGGAATTTTTCATGGGCAAGGCTGTGTTCACAACACCCTGCAGATAGTACTGCTATCCAGACCTCTGCCAACACAAAGATCACAGGGAGGAAATCATCTGAAGAAGGATGCTGGAATGTTGTTTGTGGAAAAAAACCCCACATTTAGATACAACTCCTGCACACGTCACGCAGAACCAGCACCTTTTCTGCTGGATTCTGCTCTGCTCACAGTGAACTTCCTTCAACTCCACTCATTTTGAGGAGTCATCTAGGCAAAGTGTTGGTGGGGGGACACAGGCTGAGAAAACAGATCCATTATGATTGTCACTCGATGGAAAGCAAACCCTCTGAGCAATCCATGACCCGCAGTGCTTTAGCTGCAGCCGTGTGTGAGTTACCAAAGGCAAGGCCTGCAGGCTGTTTGTGCGTGAGCAGCACCAGGGCAGCGCCGAGGCTGCTCCTTGGACTACAAAGGAGGAGGATGTGTTCAGTCTGGTGTCTGCCCTTATCAGCTGATGGCAGACGGAAGCTCCTACTAGAGGTGCAGAGATTATTCCTCAAAGGGAAGGAAATACTCCTTGTTGCCCTTAGGAAAGGGAGAGTCACCTTTCTAACTCCTTAGATTACTGTGGTTTAACAAACCCTGGCGGTCACAGCTCCACCTCACCATTCTCTGCTTTGAAACCATCCCTGACCTTGCAACTGCTGGAGCAGCACTCCAGTACCTCTGCTCTGCACATCAGCTCCTGGTTACACATCTCTCCAGCCAATTCCTTTGTTTCCTTACACTCAGTCTGATACCACCCTCCTTTGATGTCTTGGCTCTGCTGCAGCACACAATACTTTTCATTTCTCCAAGTGTGTGTCAGCTCACCTGTGGACACTGACAGAAGCATCACAGTGGCTGCCATCTACCAGGTTCTGAATTTTTTTTGCCATCACGATAATGAACACCATGTCCTCATTCAGTAACTTCTGCTCCGGGCACAAAGCCAGAGCTCCTGGGATATGGCATCTAATAAACTTTTCCCTATTACTACAATCCCTGAAAAATGAGAATAGGTACTACTTTCAAATTATAGCCAGCACCTAATCAACTGTATGTTAACTAAAGATGGTACAGAATTTCTTGCTTTGCAGAAAAGTGTTCACAGTTAACTGACTCAATATATGGCATAAGGATGGCACAAGACAGTTCTTGCTGCAAGAAATTCATCTTTGCATCTGTGGAACTGCACAGGCTGTGGTGGAAACGCCTTCCTTTTTTTGAATACCCACATTCAAGTCTCTAACTTGCAGGAAAAAAGCACACCACCTTATTGTGACTCTCCATTGGTTGCACCACAAGAATGTTTTTGTGTGTTAGAACACAACTAGCATGGCATGAATGAGAATTAATAAAACAGAATTTATTCCTAAAAAAATGTAAGTACAAGACAGGTGAAAACCAGGCCTGAATCCCAGTCACACAAAGCATCTGCACTTCTCACTAATTTATCCAGGCTGCATCTCTTGAAATCCAAGCAGTTCTGGTACTGAGTAAAGGAGCTCTGATCCATTGTCCGTGAGACAGAGCTGGACACTGCTGTCAGGGAGGATGCTTTACAAGTTGTTTGATTCCATAGCTATTCACATGAATACAAAATCTGCAAATTTCAGTAAGGACTTACATGATTTTGTAGAACCAACAACTTATAAAAAATCCCTCCTTTCAAGTTGAGGCTGTAACTTTAAATTAAAACACACTCCTATGAGAAAGCCTTAAGACTTAGAAAAGTCCAGTGTAAGGACCAAATTCTGAATGCACACACATGAAACTCCACTGCAATCTTCAGCAATGTGGTAGAACACTGAAAGCAAAATTTGGTTCTTAATGTGTCTCTGAAGACTGTAATTATATTTCCCATTGTACTAGTAACATTAATTGAATGTTTAGCTGAAATCAAGTTCATTACAAGTTAAATACAGTACCTAGCCTATTAGGATGGTGTTTATAATTATAGTCATAAAGCACTTGTAAAACACCTTCATTGCAGCAAATAGGTGGAAGTTGGGGGTAGTGGCTGCTAAAGCATCTCAGTTCACTCTCTGCATCGTTGCAGCATCACGGACCAAGGTCACCTGTGCCACTGAATCACCTCCAGAGCTTGTGCCAACACTGCTGAATTTCAGAGGGACACGGCCTACAGCTGTTAGCAGAGAAATGTAATGATGCACAAACTGTTATGCAAGGGGTTTTTCAGTGCAGCTGGACCTTACTGAACATCCCTAGATCTATAAAGAGGCACATTCTCATGCTAATACACCTCGTTATTGGCCAGCTTATTGGCCTGATAATGCATTTTTAACAATAAAGCAGTTTTTAATAATACAAGACCTAAGAGATTACAGCTCTCTTTATCAAAATTTGTATTTCATTTCTTGGCTGAGAGCATCATTACAGAAAATACCTGATCTGCTTCTGGTATTGCCCAAAGTCTTTCTGTCTGAACTCAAACAAAACCTTACTCAGACAGCTACACCAATTTGTTGGAAGCTGAGTCATGAGCAGCAGTGAAGTTCCACATTGGGCACACTCGGAGGACACAAGTGAACTAAAGCAGTGCAGATGGTTGGTGTCACTTCTGCTCAGTTACACACATGAAGGAGCACCCAAATTCAAGCATAACCACTTGGCCTGTCTCACTTTCATAATAAATCATGTTTCTTTTTATAGCCATTTTCATAAGAACAGTAGCACCAAAAAAGAGAAATGAGTTTTAAGGTATTTTATTTGACATGATTGAAGACACAAGAACACTCAAGATACAATCCAGACAAGTTGTGAACAGCTCCAAGTATCAGTGAAATCTGAATTTATCTTGCACAGAGGTGAACAAGACCACAATGGTTGGTTTTATAATATAGTTTAAGACTATTTCAAGCAGGTGAGTACTGTGACATTATGCCCAACAACTTTTATACTATTCATCCGCTTAAGCCACTTCATATCATAAATATGCAGCTTATCTTGGCTATTAAATCTCTGCAATATATAATTAGCCTTCTCATAATAATGCATTAAAACTCCTGTATATAAATATTGGTATACTCATACCAATGCAAACTGTCCTAACCACCACTGCACATTTATCATATTCTAGCACAATTAATCATTCCATCACAATTAGCTGCTAAACTTCAGCCTAGAGTTCAGTAACGTGGACCCAAACTTGCAAGATGCTGCTTAGAGTAAAACTCCTGCCAAGACCTTCTGCTTCCCCTATGGATAGCAGGCCCTGTTGTCTTTTAACATTAAGTTGCACAATGTCATCTGAAACCCCTACCAAAAAAATGCTCTGCAGAGAATGTCCTGCAAAAGTATCACAACTACAATTCTAAGAATGCCTCATTTCCTAGTAAATTTCATATTCATTTTACAGCCTAACATCCTTTATCAAAATGGGCATCCACATGCCTCTTACAATGTAAAGTTGTTTAACTGGGTTATAGTCTACAGACCACAGCATAATATTCTACTTAACAATTCTAATTCCTTAGAGAGACAAGCTAATTTTCCATTCTGAAAGAGGGCAACAAGGACAGCTGGGAGTTTGTTCAGTAGTTCAGTGCTCTGCAAAGATAAGCTTGATAGTGTTCTCACCAGACCGAAGGAGGAAGTGCAAAAATATGTAAACCACGTTTTACAGTTACAGGGATTTCAGCAACAAGCCCCTGCTTGGATCCACATAGGATCTTACAAAAGCTGAATCACAGAGGGCAGAGAATTGCTGCTGTGCAGGGAACTGTGCTTCAGAAGAGCTGCGGAAACCACCTGTAGCTTTCCCTGCAGACAGGCTGGAAACAGCACAAAAATCATGGGCCACCTGATCTTGCAGGTCACCTCCTCTTCACAGGGGAGACAGGGGGTGGCAGCCATTTATTAGATCAAATCCTGTGTTAAGGCCACTGAAAACAAATCTGTGCGGAACTGGACAGATTCAGCTTAACATAGCATGCAAAGACAGCAAAGCTTATTTTTCTGTAAGAACTTTGTTTTTTGGTAGGTGGACGTGGCAGACAGAGACTGGATCTTACCTGCAGCTACAATACAAGAGTGCTGCCTGGCTTTGGAAGGTAGTTTTTCATTTGTTGTTGTTGTTTTTTAAACTAGAGAAGATCCTTATTAAAAACCCAAAACCTTGTGAAGAAGCTGTATACCCAGATTTCAGAATCTGATTTTTGGTTTTACAGGAGGATTCATCCATTATTATGAAGAACTGCTGGAGATGGAATGGTCACCATCTGAAACAAAGAAATGAAAACCCCAGCAAGAGACTATTGCATTTGTGTGATGTGCTTAGCTGGTATGACTTGCATTGCAGGAAGAATGTTGTATTCTCTGACACACCAACATTTCTTTCCTATTATTGTAAGATCGGCCTTTCACCGATTTCATATCTCACCATCTTTAAAAGCCTATAATTACAGAAGCTGATTGAGAAACTATGTTATTTAAAATTAACAGCTGAATGAAATCAACAGAGGCAAAGTGCATTTTTATACAAGAAAATAGCACTGTAGAAAGAAAGAGTCTGTACAATATTTAAATATTGTATATACATAAAATTATATTGTTCATAACTCATCTTAAAGTTTCTCTTGTTTGTAAACCATGGAAAGCAACACACACAAAAAAATCCCAGTATTTAGCTTTTAAAGCATTTAGCAGGCAGCAGGAAATCGACTGCTAGCAAGCACACTTTGTAATTATAGAAAGTATCCAGCAGGATACTGTGACTAGCATTCTCCATAGTCCTTTATTTATTTATTTATTTTAAAGCTGAATGCAGAACACATTTCCCATTCAACCAGGGAATTCTGCAGGAGACACAGAAAACTCAAGTGACAAAATGCAGTGGATCAGTTCTGCAGCTCTCTACTGTGGCAAAACTCCAGGACAGACACAGAAAGTTTAAGTGCAGGATTGGAACATAAATTAATGAAATAACTGATAAAGCTTTAATCTCCCAGAAGTGTCAGTAATGGACTTAACTCATGCTCAACTTCTTAAAAAGAAGGTTTAGATTAATAATTCATGTTGCAAAGTTTTGAAAATGTAATGAATTCCAGCAGGTAATCAGCCAGCTCTGTATAAATACTCTGAAAAGTGTCAGCATTTCAGGGTGATTCTACAGGTTGGTACCAGTCTGCTAATTTGGAGTGGGATTAGCATTTGAATCTGAAGTTGTCAGTTCATGGCAGATACAGAATGTAGGTTTCAGAAGTTTTCCTCCTGTAGCATTTTGCAAAATAAAAACTACTCTAGTTGCAAAAAAAATTTTCCAGGTGACCATGCTTAAGGAAACATTTCCAAAAAGTTGTTATCTGGAAAACAAGATGCTACCATGGCCATCACTGCACTTCCCCTGTGACAAGAGCTCTGTGCTCACTGCCAGGTAAGGAATGCTTTATTCAGTGCTATTTGTAGTTTCATTCTATTGGCTTCTGCCTTCCACTTCATTGGCCATTCAACTCAACCCAGCAATATATTTTAATCAATTAAAATGTTTGCTACAAAAAATATAATATGGTGCTTTTGATCTGAATGTTTTGTCTCTTCTAAACTGTTTAAATGTCTCTGGACAGCCATCATCTAGGTGTGCTTCCAAACCTTGACACAGGATCAAACAAGAAAAGAAATATATTCACTTGGAGAAGTGCTTGATAAAGCAGATGGGTCAGAGGGATGTTGACAGGCTGGAGAAATGTGCAGACAGGAACCTGATAAAGTTCAGCAAAGGCAAGTGCAAAGTCCTGAACCTGGGCAGGAATAACCCCATGCACCAGGAGAGCTGTGGACCAGCTGTCTGGGAAGCAGCCTGGCAGCAGAACACCACCTTGGCATAGTGGCAGACACAAGGCTGAGCATGAGCCAGCAGTGTGCCCTTGCAATAAGGAATGCCAGCAGTCTCCTGGACTGTCAGCAGGTCTAGGAAAGTGATTATTCCCCTGATACAGCCCTGGTGAGAGCATGTCTGGTGTGCCAGGTCTCATTCTGTGCTTCCCAGGACAAGAGAGACACGGACACATGGCACTGAGACCTGCAAAGGGTCATGAAGGTGATGAAAGGATTGGATCTTTCATGTGAGGGGAGGCTGAGAGAGCTGGGGCTGCTGGACTCAAGGAGGCTCAGGGGATGCTAGGAATGTGTACAAGCACCTGAGAGCAGACAGGAAAGAGGATGCAGCCAGACTTCTCAGAGGTATCTGGCAAAGGAACAAGAAAAAAGCAATGCCACGAATTTAAACTCAATAAATTCCTTTTAAAGGTAAGAATAAACTTTTGCAGCGAGGGTTGTCAAATAAGTTGCCTGGAGTTCAGGGATCTTCATTTTGGAGATAAAAAAAATTAGAAAAAGCAACTTGTTCTGATTGATACTCCTTAGAACTGAGAGGTTTTAGCAGATAGTCAATGGATGTCCCCTTCAGGCTCAACTACTCTGTGATTCTATGGTTTCAGACGGAGACTAATAAAAATAAGTTTAGAAGACCCAAAAGATAAATAGGTTTGTTCTTAATGTTATTTTCCATAGTGTAACGAGGGTAATGCTAGGTAATTAATCTGACATCTTGTTCTGAGAGCTTTGACAACAAAGGCCCTGTTTTCAAACTGCAGCAATCAGTATTTGGCTCCCAAAACACATATTTATTTTCTGAATATAATTTTAAGGATTTCTGGAGATTTTCTTGACTCAGAATTTAAGTAATTTAGTTCCTATTTCTTTGAGTCATTGATTCTCAGCACTTTAAATTCTGAAAGCACTGGGCAAGATCAAAAGAATACTATAAACTACTAGTTTGTTCCCATTGCCAGAGGATGGTGCTGTTTAAACAGATATCCCACACAGATACACCCTCTACAACAGCCATGTGGCTTAGTGAGTTTTTCTCAGGAGGAAGAGGAAGAACAAGGCAAAGAGATTATAACTTGGTATATTTTTAACTAACCTTCAGGACCCAAAAATAATCAGTGTTTACTTAATAAAGATGGATCTTTAAGCATGCTTGAGTAACTCGGTAACTTTTACTACCTCTGGAACTTTTGCTCCCGAAACTTTTTAAGGGTCTTTCCAAATCCAGCCTTTGGTCACCAAAGGGCACAAACACGACATACCCCACCTTTCTAGCTGTTCTCACATAGCCTGCTGAAATTCAAGGTGATGACACGACAGACGAAAGTCAAAAAATGGAACAGTGGAAGATCAGTCTCACACACAGGCTGTGGTGGGGCAAAGGGCTGTTAGTAGTTTAAGAAATCAATACCAACTTTGACGCTTTTAGAGGTCGCAACATCAACAGCCATGGCTTTGATTTCAGTGTCCCCAAACTGCATCAGCGTTTTGATCTCGCGCCGGTTGGGCACGGAAGCGTCAGTTCCCGTGAGATCCAAGCGCAGGGTGCCGCACTTCTTCACGCCGGGCTCGGTGATGAAGCTGACGTTGTCTTGCTCTGAGCTGTAGATATTGATCACTATTACTAACTGAGAAGGCTTGGCAGGTGTGTAACTGCGTGTCACAGTCTCGCCCAGGGCTACAGACTGGTCGGCTGAGATAAATTTGTCAAAGACATCGGTGCACCAGCGCGTGCCGTCTTTGACGAGGAGCTTCTCCGGGGGATGCTTCCCCTCCACGAAGCGGTTGAGCACCCCGACGCCGTAGGTGAGAGGGGAGCGCCGCACCTTGATGACAGCAGGGTCGAGGCCAAAGAGAACAGCTCCTTTGAGGATGGTCAGACCCACATCCTGGGGAATGATGACCCGGCACCTTGAGCCAAAAGCGCTCTGGACGGCTTGTTGGAGCAAGGGGGATTCAGCGAAACCGCCCACCAGGAATAGGAACTTCACGTTGCTCACCTCTGGCTTATCAAACACTTCACCTGAACAGAAACAGAGACCATTCAATAAGGAGCAATCCACTGTGATGAGGCAGAGTAAGTGAATAATCCCCATGTCTGAGTGCACTGAGTGCTCCACACACATGATCTGGAACTGCCACATCGGTGCCCACACTGCCACCCTCAGCATGCACCAGTCCCACTTCTGTAGTCTCTACCACATTTCAGTGTGAATACACTTACCTCAAAGCATACAAAATTTCTGAAGTGGCATTTGACCTTTATTAAGGTCCTTATTTGACCTTTAAACCGACCCTTTTTTGCATTCCAGATAATCACCCCATTTCAAATTCACTTATTATTTCTGACCCCAACATCTTAACCACAACAAATACCATCTGCAAAATAATGCCTCTTTACATTTTTACAGATGTTCCGTCTCAGCTTAAGCCCACATCTCCTACTTCCAAGAAAATAATGCAGTTCAGTTGTAGGCTCACTTGCAGTTCAAACAACTGAGCTACCTGGCACAACTGTTGCAGTCCTACATGTCTCCCTCCCTGCTCACATATAAGCTTCTCTATACTTGTTGTCTTATTAAGCTCAGAAATTTAGCTAATAATCCCTCACATGTGATGAGCAAAGCTGGATATTCCACTCCATATAGTGCTTTGTAATGTGTAGAAAGCAACACTTTTCTCATCACATGCATTATACTCTACTCGATACAAATTTCATCTTCCACCAGAAAGACCTTAAATCGTAACTTCCCTAATAAGCACATGTCACTTTCCATTACCGGACAAATAAATTCATTGCTGTTTAAGCCATGCCTGGAAGTACTTTTACCACGATGCATCATTTACTATTTGTGTTTTAGAGATGTCAGTGATTTGGACGGTCATGAACAAATGTGACCTTCCAGTGGGGAGGAATGAACCAGAGGTCTTAATACCAGGAATAATCAGAAATGAATTACACCTCTGGCATTATTTAGTTGTTGCTCGAAACAGAAAAAAGAAAAGCAGGATCTGGGTTTCTCAGTGCATGTCAGCCTTCTGAATGCTTGCAGCCCTGGAAGCACACAGCAATTAAAGCTTAAGGCAGGAAAAGGACTGGATCACACTCAGTAACCAGTACTAGAGCTAGGTAGGAGCATGTACTCAGGACACATCCCTTACTTTTATTATTTTCCTTGCTGATTTGTAAAGAGCTGCAAGTTTCAGAACCAAATTCCTTGTCCACAACTGGTGCATACCAGGAGGGTGGTTACTGGGTTGAACGGGGTGAGCAAAGCTTCAGTTTCAGCCCAGCCAGAAATGGAATCACACACAGATACATACTCAGGTGCTGAATGATCTGGTCAATCGTAGGTTTGAAAAGAGCATTCATTGCATCTGGGCTCATCCTCAGCATTCCCTGGGAGGACCACTTCACAAAGTCCACACTGCAAAAGAGCAGGGAGAAAGAACATTAAAGCATTGCAGCTGAGCTGCAAAAAACCCACCAGACATATGAAATAAATTAATTAATGAGCTTACAGAATCTGAGTGCATTTTCCTTGGGGGAAAGTGCCCCAGCTCACCCTAGTCCCATACCAACTGCAGTTATGTAAAACTCGAAGGGAGAATTATTATTTTTGCTTGTCTAATTGTTGTTTTCTTTGCCTGATTGCCTTCTGCAGCATTAGCAATGCTCAACTGCTCTCTGAAACAGCTGGCAGCCAATGCAGTGCTCGCTCATCTGAAACAGCACTGATTCATCCCCAGAAGGGCAACACTTAGATTATAGCAGTAGCAGGCCAAAGCCACTGGAAACACACAAGGAAACCAAGCAAGCTGGGAAGCCTCATGAGGCAGAAGAGAGAACAGCATTTTTAATGCAGCATAACATTTATTAAGTGAATACAGGCATTATGCTATCCTATCACTGATACACATCTGTATAGCTCCGTAACCTCCCTTTCATTCATGCACATTATATGTCAACCTTTACACTCTTTCTATCCTGTTACCCAATTCATTTCATTTCATTTGAAGGGAGCATTTAGCATTTCCTCTAAGATTCACCATTAAGACTACTAATAAAAAGGAGATGGCCTTGTGAGGGGGAGTTTTGCAGAAATTTTTAATGATTTCAGAACCTCAGTCTCATTTAGAAAGCGACTTTTAGCTGGATTCCAAGTCATTTAAGCTTACAGTACATTTACCAATAACTTCTAAAAAAGATGCAGGAGTTTCAGCCTGCATACTACATTCAACACTGGCTAGTTTAAAAAATTAAGGTACAGGTACCAAATATCAAATCTTCCCCTCTCAGGTCCCTGAGCCTTCTGCCCCAGATTCACAGGTTCTCTTGTTCATTCTCTTTTACACCATTAAACTCCAGGTTTTCCGTAGTATGTAACTTCAAAAGATGCAAAATGCCCATTTCTACTTTCTTCTCACTTCCTTTTCTACAGCAGTCCATGATCTTGTCATTTATGGTGACTTCTGGATACTGAAAATCATGAATTAAAATCTCTGAAGGGGATTATGCCTCCCTGCCTATCAAGCAAATTATCAAACTTGTAAAATACTAGAAGAAGCAAAAGCCTGCCATCACTTCAAAAGCTGAATGCTTTCCCCTAGCAGAGCTTCATGAAGTACTGTATGTTTTCTCCAGTGATCTGATACTGTTAATAACTTCCCTTAGTCCATGAACATATTTACTCATCTCACAATCTTGGATTTTTTCCAGGATCCAGGCCACTAAAAATTAAGGTTCTAGGCAACAAATTCTGTGTTTGATCTGACATTCCTACTTAACATGCAAGGGACTCACAATACACAGTCAAAGAAAGTGATGCAGCGGTGGCCTAACAGAAGTCATAGAAAGCAATACCTGAAAAGTGCAAGTCTTATACAGAAAAGCTCTTGAAGAGATCAATCAGAACTTTTCATTCTGGAAACTGCACTAGAGGCAATCCCATTTTCTCATCCTTGCATTACACTTCTACACTCTTACCTTTCAGTCCTAATGCAATTAGGAGATTTTAATTATTTGTCTTTGCTACCAGTAGTTAATTCTGCATCCATGTGGTTTCAATTGTCTACTCACTTGCTTTTCCTCAGGGCATGTTCTACGCTGTGACCTCGGAACTTCTTGTAGTAGTCAATGAAGGAGAAAGGCAGGGTGATGTTTAGGGGGTTGGTCCTGTCGGGAGCTGCCGCCCGCTTGCGGGACTCAAACGCGATCATCAGATCCACCCAGGCCGCAGGACGCTTGATTTTAAACTGCTCAATGAAATCTTCCCCAAATATTTTACACAGGAGCTTTTCGAACTCGTAGTCCACACCCAAAGAACCGTATGGACCACCTGCAGCACAGACAAAACACAGCTTTAATATTCTGGGTATTCTTTAATATTCTTATGACATTTCGAGTTGACCCCATACACAGCAGAACAACACTCTCAGGACTGTCATGGGAGAAGGTCCACAAAAAGAGTCTCTTTCCTAAAGGTAACAGCTGGTCTAATACACAACACGATCTTACCTTTGCCTCACTGTTACTCCTGCATCATCACAGCCACTGTAACACTACCACTATAAATGAGTGATTCAGCCAACCAGCAGCTGGGTTACACTAATTTTGAGTGCTGGTCTCATTTCAGGAAGAACTGTCAGTAAAATGCAATAAAGGCACACCTTTCCTTCCCTGACAAGCCAAAACATTACATAAATATATAATACCCAATCTAATTATATAAAGCAAGCAGTGGAAGTGACATTACCTGTTGCTTTGTAGAGCTCCTTCAGATGTCCTTCAGGGAGCCTGATCTGATGGACAGTCATATCCACTGTGCCTCCTCCGCTGTCAACCACGATGTACCGATCACCTGGAATGCCAAGGGGAGAGGCCAGGGGCATTTACACCACTGTGAGCACACCAGCTCACTGCACTGAGAGCTCCTAAGGCACCAGGGGAGATGATGGCCTACAGACAGCCAGGAATGGCTGTGCTGGAGACTTGATCTTTGCTAATAATTACACCACAATGACTGATAACTAATATCAAAGTCAGATGTCAAAAGCTATTGAGGTAGCACAGCTGAAAAGCAGATCAGTGGGAGTGCTCATGCTGCTGGTGTACATCCTAGTGGGCTACCAAATTAATGCTATGCCATATTTACAAGGCCTGTTCTGAGGAAAATATTCTGGCTCCATGGCTTTCCAGGACCTCTTTAATAAATCATATTTTGCTAGAGCATACAGAATCGCAATTTGGCATTTGTAACTAAGAGCAGTGCATGAACTTGTGGTTTTTTTCCCTTTATAACCACTGTGAGAACAATGCAGTGCACAGCACCTTTGTGGGAAACACAGTATTTTGTGCCTGCAACACAAAACCAGTGAGAGCAAAGTTTGTTCAGGAAAGGACAGTACCTTCCTCCAGCTCGGACCAGATCTCTCCTATGACATTTTCCACCATGAAGGTCCGACTCTGCCGGTTCCGGCGCACGTGTTCCTTCCCTAGTGATTGACAGAAAAAAAGTTACTGAGTATAAAAAAGCATGAAAAAATAAAATCATAAAGTGCAGGAAACAAGTGCAAGCAGGCTGACAGATCTGCATGTACCCCTTCTTAACAAAAAAAGGTACAAAAATTATTGCATTGGAGCCAGGAATGTTAGAATGTCATTCCTAGAAAGAAGGAGACAAGGGTTTATAGCCACACTGATCTTCCTTGATATTATTATATATACTTATATGTATTTTAATATATATTGATTACCTAATATGAATAATGCAAATCAATCATATATAGTAATAACCTAATAACAAAGCTATAAACAGGTCTGACTTGGGGTTTTTTAATATACTCTGGCTTGCAAAGTGTGTGCTGGCAGCAGGGTGGGGGGCTGGCAGCCAGCTGTGCTCACAGCAGCCTCTGTCAGCAGGTGGCAGCCCCAGACAGCTCCCAGACAACCCCCACACCACCTGGGATGGGAGAACAATCCCGGATTTCCAAAAACCACTGCTCATTTTGAGTGCTCAGGCAAAGACACCTCCCCAGCCTCTCAGGATGTCACTCTATCTCAAAACAAGCAGCCAGAAGCACTGCTGCTCAGATAAGTAACTTCATAAGGACACAGTGATCACCAGGGCTGACCCCCATAACATTTAAAATATACATCAGTTAAAAATTAAGCGTAATCTTGCAAGACTATTATAACAATCAGTTAACTTACAAGACTTAACTGCTACTCAGACACTTAAAAGATGCAGAACAGTCTGTCAAGAGAAAGCAGAGTAGTGAGAACCTCTGCTACTTATGCTTCTAAATCAACATCTACAACTGAATGACCAAAAAAACCTACATTCCTTGTGTTATCTTCACTCACCTTCAAAGGCACTTCATAAAACACTACAAGACAGGCAGCCTGTCATGAGTGAAAATTCTTTCTGAAAATATCAGCACGCAAATCACAGAATGCACTTTGCTTCCTATTTCTATAGTGCCTGTCATCAAAAAAGAGAGCATCAGCTCCACTTGCTCCTGCACCCTCCCCTAAAAGACCCTACAATGCAGAGAAGCTGCCCCAGCCTCAGTGCACTGACTTGGCAGCACAGGGAGAGCTCAGACGAAGCATTCCAGGACAGAACAAGCACTAGGTCCAAGCGAGGGCCTGTCAAGCCCAGAGGAATCAATGGCAATCCTTTCATTCCCTCCTGTGGGCTGGAAGTGAACACAAGAGCCAGTCTTCAACTACAACTGAAGCAAGCTTATCCTTGCTACTATGAACACTGAAATTTTTGTTTTGACTTCACAGCAATAATATGGTCCTTGGAGTGCTTCTCTGTTTATATTTAAAGGGTTTTTCTCCTTAATCTGTTCTCAGCTTGTCTTGGGTGCCTGCCATGCCTTTATGAAATTTTAATTCCAACCCCAAATTAATTCACTCCAAACTTTGTTTTCATTAATTTTGACACGAAACCTTTCTCATCCCCAATAGCTTTTTACCATACAAAGTCAAGAATGAGAGTGGTACCCCCACCCAAGAAAAAGCCCATCAGCAGAAATCCGTGATCTGCCAGATTCTGCCCAGCTTCAAAACCTTAACCAGATAAACTCCATTATTATTTTCCCAGAAGCAAATCCCTGTGTTGTCTGAAAGTGAGTTCAAGTAAAATCACATGGAACTGGAATAGTTCATGGCACGTATGAGGGGGACAGAAGCCAAGGGGCCCTGAAGGGACTGAATCCTGAAAACAGATTGCGTCCTGTACTCTGCGTGGGCCTCCAAACGCTGAACACATCTGACAAGTGCTGGCTAGGAGAGCCGTGGATTTGAGAGAATGATGTAGTGACTCTGCCTAACTGAAAAAAAATATGCTCTGCTAAGTGCAGGAATAGCTCTCCCAGCTTAACCTCCCACCTGCCTCTACTGTTTTGACCTAGCAAATGTGGTAACATACAGATTCTGCTGAAAAATTCCTTCCAGGATAGACTGTCACACTACCATCACTATCAGGGCAACTGCTACAATTCAGAGATACAGGGAAATATGCACATCATGCAGCACTCAAATCTTACTGCTGCAGGCCATTTTCCTTTTTTTTTCTTCCCCCTCTATTTCCCTCCAGTTTCAGTAGGCTGCCAAGCTCAAAAAACTCTGATGATGAAGCATCTTCTGTCAAGTGATTTACAGGGGTCCAATCTCTGTCCCTCCCCTTCAAACACTGACAGTAGCAACAGATTCCAGGTCCATAAATCAGAATTGCATTATCCAGTTGCTGTTCAACAAGCAGATAAATTCATTGCTGCATTCCAATGCCATGTGTTCCACTGAGTGTTGAAAGTCATTAATGATATTTCATAAAGATGACATCAAAAAGCATCTGCCAGTACTTTGGAACACCTCAGACTAATACTTTCATTGAAGATCCAGTTATTTAGTGCTGCCTCAATAATGTAGATAATCAAACACATAATTGCTTCCAAAACATTAAATGAAAAAAATTATCCAAAATGAAGTACTAACTTAAATTGAGGCAGAAAAATACTGTTGCGAAAACACTGAAAGACTCCTACAACATCCAAATCAAGGCAAGACAAGGAAGCTACCTGCATGCATCAAGTGTATATTAGGAAGAAATTCTTCCCTGTGAGGGTGGTGAGGCCCTGGCACAGGCTGCCCAGAGAAGCTGTGGCTGCCCCATTCCTGGAAGTGCTCACGGCCAGGTTGGATGGGGCTTGGAGCAACTTGGTCTAATGGAAGGCGTCCCTGCCCCTGGCAGAGGGCTGGAACTAGACGATTTTTGAGTTTCTTTCCAATCCAAATCATTCTGTGACGTCTGCTGAGTCAACACGTAAGCAAGTCTAACTAGGGTAAGCAGCAAAACAGCTTATAAAAGCAAACTGATGCCAGCCTGAAACACTTCAAGAGAACAAGGACAACAAGAAACGGACAGAAACCAGCCCTCAGGGACAAAGCAAACTTAGGCATGAGAATCTAAAAAGTGAATGAACAGAAGTACCCTGTGTAAATCCAGTTCCAATAGTGTCACTCGGGCTGTAGCCATTGACAGGTGCCCTACTACTCAGGTCTATCATCTGGTGCAGGCGCAGCTTGCGGCAGTAGATAGAGGCAGCCTCGGGTTCCAGGGCAATGATCAACTGCTCGGGATTTTCAGGAGATGCCATTCCTGCCTGCGAGAGAGAATGGATCAGACAAGTGGGGTGGGGAATCCCGCAGCCCAGCAGACCCTCTCAGCACAAGGCTCTCCCCAGCTCGTGGGCTCCGCTGGGGTCACCCCTCAGAGTTCAGCCCGCAACGGAGCCGCTGGCCGGGGCTGAAGGTCTGCATCTGGGAACTGTCCTGCCCACACTGCATAGCACAACCCCGCAGGCTGTAACAGGGAGGTTTGCATGCACTTACCATGCTAAGTGTCTAACCGAGCACTTGTGTACATGACAGGTGGAGAAACGAAGAAAATCGGTTTGAAACCTGTAATAATTGGCCTAAAACCTCAACTCCTAATTAACCTGTGAATCTGCCAGCTAAGAGGGGCCTCAGCATCCTTGCAGCCTCCTTTGGCCTCTCCTTGCCACAACAATATTTTAATTACGTCTTTCTTTATGTCCCAGATATTCACAGTCCTTGCCAAAATGAGGTTCCTGCACTGTTTAACTGTATAGGAATATACAATACACTTTGCCAGTAATGCATCTTCTGTCTTAAAACCAACATCTTCTATTTCAAAATCCATTGCTTCAAAGTACATTTGCTTTTATAGCATCTTCAAAATGCTCAGTATATTCAAGGAGACAAAATACAACAGGGCAGGTTCCCTAAAATGTAATGAGAACAAGCCTAAAAATAATACCACATAATAAAATCAGCACTTGCCATTCTTTCTATTTTCCTTCTGAATTTTCAGCCTTCAGCCACAGATATTTTCAAAAAGCCACGAGTTCTTATGTAACTATATCACTCTCAGAACTGGGCTTAAAGAAAAACATTCAAAGAACAGTTCACAAAACTGTGTTTTAATTTCTTTTCCCCAGTACTTCTGCCTACTGAATGACATTCTGTTAAAATAAACAACTTTCAACTATTTCTGCCAACTTTTGGGTTACTTGCTACTACTTTTCAGTTAAGTGCCTGAGCACTAAAGCTTGCTAGCAAACAGATAAAACAAAATGAACATTTTTCTGCTTCCACAGTCAGTCTTCCAGTCTTCAACTCATACACACACACTGTGGTATCTCCCAAGAAGGCAGACTTGCATGGAAAGTCTGCAGACCTGCACTGGAATTTGGCATCTTTCATACAGATACAGTGTGGGCTGTGGGAATTGCTGGCTAATTGACACCTGCAGCCAGAAACTCCAAGTAAAGTTGGTTTAAAAAGTAATACCAGGGTAAGACTTGGAGACACAAAACTGTCCTTCATAATTACTGACTCATTTTACCCTCTCCACGCTAATAAGTAAGATAAACAGATTCTTACAGAAAGCATCTTCCTCACTGTTGGTAACAAAAACAAAGGCAAAACAACAACAAGTAAGTTCTAAAATATGAAAGAGTTAAACTAATCATGGTTGCTCATTATTTTAAAAGCGCACCACGACTAGGATTACGGTCACTTTACATCCTTTATTGCTGTTGGGCAAAACTTTCAGCTTCAGTTACATCCACTGGACTAAACAGCATGATGTGAAATTAGCAGAATTGTGTGGGAAGGAAAATGCTGCACAAATACTACAGAATATCAAACGGTGCCAGCTGTGTGGCAACACATACTGAAAAAAATATTATATTGAAAAGAATGTTTGCAACCAAACTTTCAAACTTTGGAAAATACAGGTTTATAGCAGCCAGAGTAATCCTAAAATGCATAAAAAGAGTATCAATTAAGCACACTCTCCTGCCATCACAGCACTTGTACGTGAGCATATTGGCAGATACAGTCTTAGATAAAGTCCTGGAGCTGTACTGGGGATGAAGATGTGCCTCAGTACAAACCCAACCCCTCCTGTGACCCATCTGGATGTAGTAGGCACAGACAGGGCTGGTTTCACGCCAGCTCACTTCAACATCACTTATCTCCAGCTGAGCTTTTCCACACAGGAAGCTTTGGTTTGTTGCACTGGGAAGAGCAACATTCCAGATATGAATCAATACTCGGGTCCCTGACAGACATTTGTCTAATCTGCTTAAGAATTCCAAAAATGTATGGTCTCTGCACACCAACTGTCTTTGCCTTTGGAGAGTTTTGCTAAAAGCCTAATCTGGATCTTGCTGCAATTCTAAGAGCAGCACTTCCTGCTCTATCCAGGAAGGGCTTGGAGAACAAACAGCTCCCGACTACCCTGCTGCAGTTTTCACTTGTATTAAATCCATTCTCATGCTGTGTGAGAGCTCTGAACAGCAAGTGGGTTTTTTCCAATATCTAGCAATGGGGATGAACCCAAGAGTGCTCAGCCTGCTCCTTGTACTGGCATGTGTCAGGAGCACAGACAATTCCTAGTCGCAGTCTAACCTACGCACGAAAGACAAAATTAAATTTTAGGGAAAAAACAGTTTGTTGCTAAGGATATTAAAATGCAAAGGCTACAATGTAAAGCATTTGCAGAGGTGAAAAGAACTAAGTTGCACACACATGGAATGCACTGGTATTTCCTAACTGGAGGTGGTGGCGGGGGGAATTATATTAATTGCCAAATCATCTGTTCTAGGGGGAATTTTAGTACAAACTCCCAAGGCTGGTTCTGCTCAAAGCAAACAGTAAACCATTAACAATAACATTTGCTTCCTCCCCTCCTCCAGCAGCAGCCTGTACCATGAACTTTTCACATTGCAGTCAGGAGAGGAAGGCAGTGACCTGCAGCGGATGGACTCAGATCCGTGTTCTCAGACCCTCCGTGCACAGCAGATGCTATTCCTGCTCCTCTTTCTCTCTAGCTATGATTTTAACATACCCAAAGTATCTCCTGAGGAAAACATCCAACAGAAATGACAGTTTTTAACAGTTCAAAGCACAGCTGATCCTAACAGAACCTTATGAAGAAAATGCTGAGGTTTTTTTTTTAAAAGCTTTTCTTACAGAGTTTGAAGGGCCAGTTACAATGAAGAACAGGTTGTTTCACATCACAAAAAGACCATAGAGAGAATCTTTTACAGTGAAAGGTACAAGGCATCCGCCACATGTTTTTATATGTAGACACACACATATAAATGTACATATATACACACATACATATTTATATATAAAAGTACATATATATAACTATTAACATTTCATACCTAGTGTATACAGTATTTCCACTTAGGCCATGAGAGAGAGCACATGACATACATATCTATATATCTAAACACAGCACAGAGAAAATGGGGGAAGGGGAGATGATAAAGAAACATAAGCACATAAATACTGCTGAGGAGGAATGGAGCAATGAGGTTGTTTTAATACAAGCTCCAAGATGAAGATCGAGGCAGTACATCTGTCCCATCATTACGGCCAAGGGACAGATGGGAGAAAAATATTGAGCATGCAGAGAAAGAGGAGTGGAAACAGCAGGCAGTCAACATGAAGAAACAGCGATGCATTTGTTAAAATTATTAACTGCAGGCATTTGGGAATTTGGTGTATTTTACACTTTCTGCTTTCTGTCTGCCTCACTCCGTGTTCTTGCCCACTGCTGCCCAAGTACTTCTGTAATAAAGACCAGGGATTCACAAGTTAACAGGCCTGAGCAGGCCAGATCTAAACAATGTCTCAATATTCAACATTCTATAGATCATTCTGGCAGCAGGAAAGACACCCCAATTTGCAGCAGACTTTAGAACAGAGCAGTGTCTTGACTCCAGCCTGCTAAACTTTGCTTCTCCCATAACACTCACTAGCAGTACAAACCCAGTCGTCACTTATGAAACATGAAGGAAGCAGACAGCAGTTTCCCCAAGACCAAAAAAAGTGGAAAACTTGTCATGGGATTACAAAAATTCTTTGAGCACGAAAAATTTCTTAAAAATTAATTTGCAAGATACTTCGGCATTTATACACCTGGAAGAAGCAAAGAACACTATGAAAAGGACTGCTCTAAAATTCAACTTTGCTCACATGCCTGAAGACTAGGATTTCACTTTTTGACAAGAGAACTCCCAGACCTCACTCACTCCAGCAGCACAGGTCTGTGTGCTGGTGCCAGTGCATTGCTGCTCATGTGCCAAGATACATCATCAACAGCAAACTTCAAAGTCTCATGTACTGGAGCATAATA
Organism: Oriolus oriolus; assembly: GCA_013400235.1. Classification (NCBI taxonomy): domain Eukaryota; kingdom Metazoa; phylum Chordata; class Aves; order Passeriformes; family Corvidae; genus Oriolus; species Oriolus oriolus. The sequence continues at coordinate 75,077 of VXBT01006918.1, read as the reverse complement.
ACTTTACCATCCAGATGCAGGTAAATTCTCACCCTGGCCACCAGCTCTGTTTTTATAGCCAGAGATGTGTCACCAGGAGACAGCCACAGCTGACCACAATACATTCCTGATTCCCTGAACAGCATCAGCTGCCAACTGTTCGACTAATTCACCACTAGCAAATATTGGGTCTGGACTGCAGCTCAGTACAGCAGTCTGAGCACTTCCAGAGAGCTGTTTTCAGTCACTCCACACGCAGAATCACCATTACTACAGATTAAAAGATGCTGCTTTTAAAACCCAGCCTCACATGCCACAACACACAGCAAAAGAAAGCAATGCACTTCTATTTAATATTGCAATGTATATGACATTAAAGACAGCATTACATTCCATGTAGCCTGAGCCTTTTTAAGGTAGGCCTAGATGAATATGTCCCATCTCCCAACACTGCTGTAATTAAAAGGATCAGCATTTAGCTACAGTTCTCCACAGCCAGGCAGAACACTGGTGCTCTATCTGGCTTTATTTATACACCACAGTGATCTCAAAAGAAGTTAGGAAATACACCATCATTGACAAGATACCTGTTTCCTATTCCTGTCCCTGCAAATTATTGAAAGCAACAGTAAGAGCTCCTTTTTTTGGTTTTTCAGAGATCACCAGATGTATTTTTAAAGGCAGGAAAAAAAAGGCCTGACCACTGATTTGTAACACAAGGAACATGCCTTACATGGAGTGCTCCTGTTCTTTTGAATTATAAAACTGATTAAAAGAACTGATTGGATGAATTCTAATTTACTGCTTTGATATATTTTGTAGTCATCTGAGACCTAATTCAGTACTGCTGTAGGCACCGCATTCACAATTAATAAGGCATTTTCAGATACAAAAATGTAGCATAAATAAAGTATGCGAAAGAGCCACCCCCGTCACACAGTTGGAAAAACAAGGAACAGAGACTAAAAGGCTTTCCTTAATGTTGCACAGGAAGCCAAAACAAGGTGGAAGTTCCCTCGATAACCCCAGAACTCCAGTTCAGTGCCACAGCCAAATGCTACTCTTCCCCAACCAGCAAGCTTCCATTTCTGCCTGTGACATGGAGCACAGGCAGAAGCTGCAGGAACAGACACATCACAGCTCCACCACATTCTTGGGTCCCCGTTCTTCTCTCCCAGTTTGTCACCTTCACCACTGCAGTACTTCAATCACTTCTGAAGCAACACTGCAGACCACATGAGTGCAATGATCCGTTCTTCTGGTTGCCAGGAAAAACCTTTCGAACCTGTTTTACTATTAAAGCCCCATTTGCAGGCACCAGAGATAAAATTTAAAAGTTGGATCCCATGAAACAGCTCCGTAAAGATGATGTGGTTCATTAGGAAATGAAGCTCTGCAGGACCACATCATTCAACCAAAACAACAGAAGCTGAGAATTAACATCAACATTTTCCTGTTTTCCAAGATGCTTATTATAATTAGTAACAATAGGAAAGGCATGATTGCAAGTTAAGCACTGTGCAGACTGCATGAAGAAAGTATTGTGAGGCTGAATCAAGGCACGACAAAACAGCGGCTGGAAATTAAGTGCCTTGTGAAACTTCCACTGTTTAAACTAATCAGTTCATTGTGTTAAGGGATTCGTGATAACACCATCCACTTAGTGCCTTGGTAAGTGAGCTCCTCTAATCCTCCTCCTTTTTCACTAGCTAGCACTTTCTCCAGTCCTATGGCATCAGACTGGGATGTCACAAATAAACAACTGAGATCTAATTACGGAGGCAGAGTGTGCCAGGAAAGAAGATGAGCACCATGGGAAAAGACTCCCAGCATTATCCCAAAGAGGCACATGAGGGGAAGCAGGGTTGGCAGGGAGTGGGGTGAGTGGGTACCACAAAGCTGCAGGAAAAGCACAGTGCATGCAGCTTTGATGGATCTTCAGCCTGGAGAAGGCTTCACAAAAACTGTTTGAAAATCACTACACCATCACATACCCTGATGCTCTGCCCTTAGACTTCAGAGTGATGAAGAGTGCTGCAGTACAAGAAATATCGTGGGTAAATAGAATAGAGTAAGGTCAGACAGCCCAGTTAGCTCTGCCCACTTCTCTCTTCAAAGACAGATTCTTAAAATTACTCAGCAGCCACAAAGTAAACAGGATTTTCGAAGATTCCTCTCAGTGACCACAGCAGAGGCTGGGTTTGCCAAAGGCAGGAGGAAGAGCTGCAGGGTGCTTCCCTCCTTTCAAAAATTTACACTCTGGATAGAAGAGTCTAGATGAAAACTGAACAATGACTTTTTTTTTTTTAAATCCAATCAACCCAATGTTTGGGTGGTGGTTGATCCTGCAAAGATCTGACATCTACAATGTCACAGAGGCACTTTATGCTGCACACAACCAAGAGCATTTTGCTTTCTCTTAACATTTGCTACACATACATGCACATACCTAACAGATATACATGAATGCATGCATTTTCACACCATTATTGCTGGTTGAACTAAAATCAGGTTTGTGGCACAGGCTGTCCTTTGTCCTGGTCTGATCAGGTGTCACTGATACCTTGCATTTCACAAGTGAGAACATTGTGGATAATTATCACAGCTGCAGAATTCTTTTGGTGTCAGCTTCCCCATCTGTACAGCTCAGGGACAGGAGAAAGACACTCATCTCTCTGTGAGAAAACTGCTTGAGAAAGCACAAAGGACATCTCAGGCTATGGTAAAATAGTAGTAACTTCATTTTGCAGACAAGGGGAATACAAGCTACGGAAGATGAAAAAGCCACTAATGGAGGGGAACAAAACTGGAAGCTGAGACCCCTGTAATAATTTTCATTTATTCACTTTGCACAAACATAAGTGATGAAATAACATGAAACGCATAAAAGGATGAAATCCAAAGTAAAAACCAGCCTTTAAACTGACCTTAGGATTTTGGGTTTATCCTGAGAGGTCTCTTTTGGGGCCTCAGACATTTTCCCATGTGCCATGAGGAAGCAGACACTGTCACTATATATTTATACACTATTTTAAAATACCAAGTAGGCTTGGCAGTGCTTTCTGAATTCCCAGGGCTTGCCCATACCGGAACCCTGTACAAAGTAACTTAACCCACAGAAAATTCACAACCTTCCCACAGTCTTCACCTGGGCCGAACCTACTGCTGCTCCCACTTCAAACAGGGAACTCGCAGGCTGTGAGCTCCTGTGAAGGGGGTTTTTGGATGAAATCCTCTAACCCACAGCCAGTCAGGACAGATGATAATAAGGTACCTCACATTTGCACCTGTACAGCTGGTCTGGTGAACATCACTAGACAACACAGAAATTAATTCCAGTTAATAGTTACACTACTCCCCATTTAACAGTTGTGCATGACCATGTAAGCTGAAGGACCAAGAGGTTTAGATTAGCATTTTATTTACAATTAAAATTAGTTTTAATGTGGAAGAAACTCGTGTAGGCCAAGGATCAGTGGAACAGCTGCCTGCAGCTCTCTGAAGGGCAGCTCCAAAGACAGCACAACATAGTTTTTCTCAGTCTTGCCAGGAGCTGCAATGAGGGACAACAGCCACATACTGCAGCTCGTGGGGCCAAACCAGGTACTAAAACCCCTTTTTCACTAACAAGGTGATGCAGCACCTGAACATCTGCTCAGAAAGGCATCTCTGTCCTCAGAGATTTTTAAAACTTGGCTCAATAAAGCCACTGCTGACTCAGTGCTGGCAATAACCCTGCTTCAACTGGAAGGTCAGGCTAGATGATCTCCAACCAACATTCCCACTTAATGCTTCCATGACTCTAAAATGCTGCAGGTATCCCACACTGAGGAAGGCCAGAACTGCAGGAAGGAATCCTTCCCAAAGGCTAAGGACATACACACTTTCTCCCTCCTTGTCTTCGTGACTCTTGTGTCACATCCTTGCGTGTATCAGGGAGAGGGAGCCCATCACAGCTGACAGGGTGACAGCAGTACCAGACTCACTGCTGCAAGCCTGCAGCTACTCAGCTCCTCACAGGTTTCTGTACGGATTGTACTTAGAACTTTTGGTCAAGTGTCTTGGAATCGAAAGGAAACATTTGTCACAGCACACTTTTATTTTTTTAAAAGCTAAAAACATGGAGAGCACAACTGCCTCAAGCAGTCCTGTAATCCTAAACATCAGCCATGAGTCACGTTACAAAGTGATGCAACACATGGAAAGCAACTGGTTCAATGCATCACGGATGCACAAGTTCAGTTTACAAGACTAATGCAATCTGCACTCAAAAAAAATAATCTGCCTCAGGCCAGTGTCTTGTCAGAGAGGGAAATTTGGTTCCGAATTAATTCATCCATTGGTTGTAGAGAAAAATATGGTCCTTATGCTTAAAAATATGAAGATACAAACAGCAGACATGAACATGAAACCCAGCTTCCTATATAAAATTTTGCAAATCACTAAGAAAAAATTTTGTGAAACAACCCACTAATAAAAAATCGTCAACTTTTGAGTATCCAAATCAATACTAAGGTTTTCAGTGGAGCTGTTGCTGGAGTTTGTTGGAATGAGGGGTGCTTGGACTCTGAATAATCACCCTGGCTGGCTGTGCATGCACATACCTGATCATGCTACTTAGCAAGTTGCTTTGGGCCAAAGCAGAATCCATTTGCTATTTCACTTCTGTTTACTAACCTGTCAGTAGAGCTATTGCTGCGGTAAGAAAGACCATGCAACATTTCTCCCTCTTAATGGCTGTCTAGAAACGATGGTATTATCTCATTCTGAAAAGCAAGAAAATAAATGGGGCACCTGGAACCATAATGAAGTGTGACTTTTAGTTTCAGCACAGTTAAAACAGTGAATGTGTGGAGCTGCACTGGCTACAGCCAGAACTGCTGCATTTACGTGGCCACTGATTAGATGAACCAGCCTGTTATAGACAGCTAGGCTGTCTGATTGAGATTAATGCCTTTGCTAAGCACAGTCAGACTGCCTCAATTTATTTTTCTGGTGTTGCTATTACCCAGCTAAGAGTACACATTGCTTTACCTGAGCATCTCTATACTTCATATTTTATACATTACTTTTATTATCTATTCTTTTATTTTCAGCCTGAGCTTGGAATTCTTTGGGACTGTGTAGACTGTTTGAGTCTATTAATAAAATTTATACTTATTGTGTCTTTTGGATTTGGTACTAAAATTTCCCCTTTCTAATTTATAAAACCTTTTTTTTTCCTTTAGGAAGGGAGGTGGAACATAAGGCAGGAAATATTTGAATTATGACCACTGGCTACCAATCATGAAGCGGCACTTTTATTAACAATTCATGGAGAAGGTTCTGCAGTCTACCTGTGCCTATTTCACAAAAAGCTTTCATTAACTGCTCATAAGCAAGATAATTTCTTGCTCCACACAGGCAAGGCAGAAGATTTCTGGGTCATCAGCAGAGAGAAAGGGATTTCTTGTATTTGTGAGACATGAAAGAAAATCAGTAATTGCAGCAGACCTTACTTAGGACATTAGATCCAGTCTATCACATTTTGGTCTCAGAAGCACTCCCAGAAATACAGACACAATTTTCCAAGGAGAAGAATCTTGGATCATTTATTAGGTAGGGAACAATCACAAGACTCTGAAATCACCAATATTTCTTTGCACAAAAAAACCAATCTCCATATTGCTTGTTTCGAAAGGCCTCTGCCCTTTCACTCCTCAAGAAGTTTCTCAGGTGCTGGGATCACAAATAAATCCAAATTGGCATTACTAAAGCTGAGTCACATTTTGCTGAATGATAACCTGGTAAAGTAGAAGTTACGTTTTTCGACAAGTTGAAGATAAATGGGACCACAGTGGCATTTGGTCCATATTTCTCCAGGGTGATGTTGCTACAGCTCCTTCCCAAGGGATTGGTGTCACAGATCACATCTGGGCAGTAACTGAAAGCTTAGCTCCAAGTGGCATTACCAAGAGTTTTTTGCTGCATTACATTATATCCCCCAAGGTGCAGGAGAACATTACTTGCAAGTCTGATGGGTAGCGTGCATTAGAAAAATGAAGCCATTAAATTCTCATAAGCTTTTCAATTTTTCATGTTGTAATACTCTAGAAATGCTTTTTGTACCCAGGGCATGCACCAGTTGCCACAACAGCAAAACCTGACTCTTCCTATTTAAGTCTCTTCCTAATGTCTCAGGCTCTCTCCTTCCCTTAATTTAGAAACATCCTCATTGTGGGCCCTTATGGCTCAGGCTGATTTTACTAAAAAGACACAAGTGGCCCTGACTGAGGAGGACTTGCACAGAGAAAACTAAATTACTTGCTCACTATCTTCTGTAACTTCCATCTGTACCTTGGGCTTTCTGATTTTGCCTTATTAATATTTTTCACTACAGTTCCAATTTCAGCTCATATTTCTTTTCTCTGTTACTGAATATTGGCATCTAAGATGTCTTTTAGACCAATCTGTTGTCCTTTCTATGAACTTATTACAATCAAATCTGTTAGTTTTAGACCCTGTCCACACTGAGTTACATTTGTGGATTTCTATCACTCCCTAATGATTGCAGTTCACAGCCTTTCAGACCATCTTCTTCTTTTCTGGCTGGTAAATGCCACCTAGCACAGTCTTTTTACCAGGCAGAATTCTATTTTTTGGCTATTTCTGTTGCTTGCAGGCAATTTATAAGAACCTGAGAAATGTGTTTCAAAACTTTGTACGACAGGCACAGATTTACTCTTACACAGAATGCTATGAAAACTTCTTGTTTTACTTGTTTAGCAAAAGAAAAAACTCCAAATATTCCAACTTGTGCCACAAAGTGGACAAACAGAAATGTACAGAACTGGATTAGCAGATGCCTCTGCCTTCATGTGAACCTGGATGAGGAATTCAAATGTGTGAGCAGAGATCAATTAGTATACATTTTCTACTCCGTAATCTTCATCTCTCAATTAGTTATCCTTTCCTAATTAAACATAGCTACAAGAGGCAGAATCCTCCCCAACACATCACTCAATAAACATTTTAATCCTCATGATTAAAAAGATCTTAATATCACAAAAATGAAATCATAGACTCGAGACCACTACAACCTACAAATAATCAGGATGGTTGATGTGTTAACACACTTCTACCTCATCTGCCTCACTAACAAGTCCTGTTTCAGAAAAATAACCAGCTTCCCAGTGCTGCTTACACCTTCTTATGCAGTTTATAACATTAGCCTGTCACACTATCCCTGCACAAATAAACTTAAGCTGTGTGTGTTTTATGAACAGAACAACAGACTGATGAGGGAATAAGAGTAGCTCAGCTTCACAAAGTCCAATCTGGTTAAGCCTCCCAAGCCATCTTTTAAAAAGGCAAACATACTTCATGTCACGTTTTTATTAGCAAGGAATTTCTTGTGCTGTCACATTATTCTTTCACCAAGTTTGTTTTTTTCTCTGAAGGTTTCTCCAGAGCAAAGAAGTATTGATCAATGTAATGTCATTGACCCCGGAATGCAACGTGTTAAATAATTCTCACTGTGCACATTCCATAACAAAACTGATGTGAAAACAATAATAAATGTTCAGCATAGGAGCTGGTTAAATAAAGCCTCTGGAATTTTAGGCTCACATGCTTAATCCTATAACTTAGACTGCCTCTCTTTCTGTTTATACGAGCTTATCGTGCAAATGATTTTATTCGCTATTTGTAATTGAAAAATAAATCTACTTCAGAGCTCTAGAACTCAATTTCAAAACGAAACAGTTCATATTAAAAAGAAAAGAACCCTCAGCATCTCAGACTAGACCAACTGACTGATGTTTGAAAGCCCACAGAGTGTTTCAGGCAAGCTTATGAAAATGCACCATCCTTCCATTTCCTTCGCTCTGCCCTGAGTGCATTTGTTATGCCATGTTTTACTTTATCTTACAGCTTCTGCATTCACATATTCCTGTCACACTCCAAACTCTTCCTTAAAACACTACTCCTATTAGCGTGTACAAGGAATTCCAGCCTGCAGATTCTGCTCTGCACTTTCTGAGCCCAAAGAATGTGAAGCAAAATAACTGGGGTACAGAAACAAGAAAAGTTGATGCTATTCATGATGCCTTATCTTTCACTGGTGGGGAGAATGGCAAACATGACTATAAATCCTAAAAGTCATTACTACGGATGTCATGAAGATTGATGCAATGCACACTAATCCCAGCAGACATGTTTTGGGAAAGGAAACTTAAAGCTAAGTGAGTCCCATAGAGCTGACACTCTGCTCTTGCCACAGAGCCCTCTCTAGCGCTGACTGGACCTCAAAAAGTGTCACAGAGCTTTAGAACCATCTCTGGACACACAGGAATTAAGCATGAGGGACAGGAAGAAGCACCTGTGAACTGTTATTCAGGAATAAAGTAATTTTGATTCAGCAAAATAATCTGTAAAGACATGCAGCTCTCTACAACCTGCCAGACTTAGTCCCTCAGAAGGCCCCAGAGAGCAAGATAAATGAGAATAAACAAATACCTGCTTCAAAATTGTTAAAGATACAAAAAGCACAATAGATGAATACAAATAGGGCAGGCAGAGTAACAGCAAGAAGCAATAAGGAGTAGTTCTCCCATATAAGTAGGTTAATCATAGTCAAGTTTTTGTAGGCATGAAAAAACCCAGCATTTTAAAAAGGGTTTCAGAAGAGGAAAATGAGTGAGCAATACAGATGTTCACGTCCAGGACATGCAGCTTATGCCTGAGATGACACAGATGGAGTCAAATGTGGGCTGATTTCCTGTCAAATGCGAGGCTATGAAACTCTTTAGTGGCAGTATTCCGAAGAGATATAAACCAGGCCAGACTACAGCTACTGAAGCCAAGGAAATGATGCTGCAGTAACCAAGATGCAGAATCACTGACAGCTTGGATGAAAGCTCAGCAGTGTGCAAAGGCAGGAAAAACTGTCATGCAGACAGAATTAGCAGGATTTTGATAGGCTGGATGGAAAGAGAGAGGAAGAACTGTGAGCTGAAGGGAACACCCAGATTATTCATTCAATGAGAAAGCAGCACAGCAGCTGGAAGGGGACAATGCAGGAGCCCTTGGGCAGATGAGAAGCTCCAGGTTTTGTTTAAGGCAAAGCAGAGATGAAGGGTGTCAGAAGTGCACTGAGACCATAGGCTGGTCAAAAGCTGATGGATGTTGAGCACAGCAGCAGATTTCCAACACTTCTTACTCTATTAATTCCATTAGCTTTGCCAAGACACCTCCTTAACCATTCCAGAAAGGCTGGGCTTTACACTGTGAACCAGTGACTGAAGCTGTTTTAGTACTTTAGTTCTCTTGGAGCTACCTCACTTGACACCAATTGCTCAGCAGATTTCTACAGCTCATTAATATTTTCTGCAAGTTAACTCTCAGCTCAGACTGGTGGTTGTACTTCAGCGTGTCTCCTGTTACAAGGTTTCTACCACTGCCTTTTCACACTTTTCTCTACATGATGCCCCTCCTTTTCAAGATGCTTCCATCTTCCAATAGCTAACAGCAAGAGCTGCAACTTCTGATCCATCCATGAGGAACATTTGGATCCAGCAACAGGAATCTGAAAGACTGAATGGCAGTTCAGAATTCTGTTTTCTGCACCTGTTTCTTCATCCCCACTGCTTTGAAAAAATCAGCCACGTGTCAAGTTAACATGAATTATTTCCCTAAACTCATGTTTTCCTGCAGTGGCTCACACACCCCAAGTTATAAGCCTTGTCAGTCCTTGCTGTTTATCAAGCTTGCCCATAGAAGTACACAACCACAGACACAACCACGGACACAGACACTAATTAACAACATTCCATTGTGCCACAAACGAGAAATGCCAAGAGATCTACCTGAACCCTGCCCTGCTCCTTACACAGCTCCCACTTCACGAGCACACATGCACACAGACAGCAGGCAGACAACAATATACAGAGATAATGAATGGGTCTCTAGTGTTTCAGATTTACCTACAACCGTGTCCTTCCATCAGAACTTTAAGAGTGTTTTGCTTCTGGCACTAGCATTAGCAATCCCACAATACAGACTGTTAAGAAAAACGTTGCTCAACATTAGAGATAGTTAGAAACAGAGTTAGAAAAATCTGGGTGCTTCCCAGGAGCACTCTGCAAATTACTCATGAACTAGAAGATACTTTACAAACGGTGTGTTGCATAGCTGCTGCCAGTGGGTTACGCAAGTCTCTGAGCAAAAGTTTAAAAAAAAAACCCAAAAAAACCAAACTAAAAATGGAATATCCTGATGAAAAAAAAAGAATGTGTGCATCTCGTGTATTAGAGACACAAACTGAATTTGAAATAAAGGACATGCACATGGAAAGTGCACATATTTGAGGGGTGGTTGGGGGGAAAGAGTTAAATGCAGATAAACTTCTTACTGGCGAAAATAACATTTGAATTTAATTTTACATCCAGACTATCCGGTTCACAGTCCTTTCATTCCTACTGTGGGAAAATGGGAACTGGAAAAAAAAGTCCCACCAAGGAGGCTCTTTTCTTTCCCTCCTTTTTCCTTTTTTTTAAAAACTTTAAAAGTCTGTGATGACCTAAAGAAAGTAACAAAACAAATCTGTACCCAGTATTTTAAACTCAACTTTCCCTAGGGTCTCAAAACTGCATCTGTTCCATGTGCACTGAATTCAGCAGGAATACATTGTCCAAGATGACAATCAGTCAGTGAGGGACACCAATATATAAAAGTAAATAGTAAGAAAAAGGCATTTAAGAGATGAATACATAAAACCTACAGCTACTGCTTGGTAGATTTGACTCCTCTTTCAATGTTTCTAGACTGTATTTATACAGTTTATACTAGAGTAAATTGCCCCAAATACAGTTTATCATTTAGCCTAGAAACTAGGGCTTTAAAGGGGCATTTCTACATTCAGCCTGGAATATTACCTTGTAGGCAGCTTGTCTCATAAACTGCTTTGCAGGCTGCTTCCAAATAGCAGGCACTGTAATGACCCATCTTACTTCAGTGTTTTCAAAGTCCGAGCCTCCTTGGTCACTGAGTTCCTAAAAAAAAAAAAGGATAATGGAGGTGAATGCAAAATAATGGGTGTCTACTTTACAGGAAAACATTATTTTCTGTTGGCTCTGGTAACAGTAACCCTCTTTTCAATTTTTTTCCTGTTACATCCATGCTACAAATCAGAATCACTTCCAACCTGCCAAGATTGCTTTACTATGCCAAAAGGTGGGATTAAAGTTGAAGCTTTCTCAAGGAGACCTATAGAAAAGTTTACTGCTCAACATACAGTAGAAAATTTGGCTTTTGCAAAAGCAGCAATTTACAGAATATTACAGCACATTAATGTACATTCTTAGCCACGGTGTGGGATTTGCTGTTAGCTTGAAGAATTCACACTTCCATTTTGATTAATATAGAGAAAAATATCTGAGGTATCACTGATGAACATTTATGTTCCACAATCTGGATTTTTCAATGACTTCTTTATACACCATTTACCTTTAAATCAAATTTTTATAATGCAGTTAACAAGGGGAAGTTGCAGTTAACCCCTTTTAAAAAATGACTGATTGGTCCTTCAAATTTTTGCTTTAAGCAAACATTCAAGACCAGATTAGTACTTTTATTGTCCTTTTTTTCCCCCCCTTAAAAAAGAGGAAAGTCTGTACTGCATTTGCAAATTAGGTGATATACTGACATGTTTTGGGCAAGGCTCCAAGTAAAATGTCATTACCATATGTCCTATCTAAATCTCCATCCAAACAGAGAAAGGTTCAGAAAGGTGGACAACAGGCCTTTAGAATATAAAAAAATGTTTCTGCATGTGCTGAGCCAAGGTGTTGTGTTTGTTTAGCTACGCTGCACTTCAAAAATCCATGCTGGAAAAGTAGTACTATTATACTGCACAGGGCACCACAGACACATTACAGTCCAAAGTAACAGCTCACTTACATGGCTTGTCTAATTAGTTCCAGGATTCACTCACAAATGCCAGGGATTTAGTTATTAACATCAGGAAAAGGCTGTAGCCCTGAACAGGCAGCACAGCAAATATATGGGATTTTATCCAACATTCGTATTTGCTAAGAATATCCCCAGTCTATGCACAGGTTCAAGTCTGTGACTCCACAATCAATCCCCAAAAAATATAGTTAAAAATCCCTGTGACAAGATAAGGCATTTGAGTTGTAGTGGCAGGATTGCTTCTCTGCAGCCATAAGGAACAGACTGGGGTCTCAGAGAAAATAAATTAAACCCATTCAAAAAAGTAGGTTAGCTTTTAACCACAAGGCTACTTTAAACAACACTTGCTTGGATGAATACTCTGATATGACCCAGGAATTGCTCTGCTTACATTGACATTATAGTGGCACATTGGAAGCCACTGTTTACTTAACTCACAATCGACTGTTTACATGGGATTTAAAATCTCAAAACCTGTTTACTGGGGACATGTATTCCATTGGAGAATAAGAAAAACAATCTTGTGATCCAAGAAGAACACTGCAAGAAATGAGCACTGCACCATTTCAAATCAGAAACGGAAGATTATAAGCTTTTAAATTTTCTTGTCAAATCAACCTTTTGTTCCATTAAAAGTACAGTAGAAAATACCTAAGCCAGTAAAAAGCTATTCAGAACTCTGCATCACAGTGATGCTATTAGTGAATCAAGCTTGACCCGTGCAAAGGGAAATTACTTCAGGCTACTGTGAGCTCTCCAGAGTCCACAGCCTGCTCAGAGTTGCTACACCTGCCTTGCTTTGTTTACATCAAATACTACTTAGGTCAAAGCTTGGCAAGGTTAAAAATATTAAGCTCATATTTACACTAGTTATAAATACAGATAATCTTGATAAGGAAGCATTACCCCACCTTTAATGCCTGTTCCTTAAAGAATTGCAGAGCATAAGCAAATATCTCAAGTGCTTTGACTTTTTTGCCATTTGCAGCTGTCAGGTCTGTCTCCATGGTAAGATTCTACATGAAAGAAAATAACTGGAAGTTATTAAAAGAAAAAGGCAAACATCAAATTAATTCCCACTGCTTGAGGGCAGGGAACTCTTCATTATTCACCTAGTTAGGAAAAAGTGACAAAATTATTCTGAAGAGGATTTAACTCATCACTTGAATTTCCTGGAACATGACATTTTGCTGCTTATTTTAGACTTTGTTTTTAGACACTTACCATGCCCTCAGATAAATGCAGGCAGAGAGAGAAATATGGACTAAATATTAAACAATTGCAATAGATGTATCTGTAAATAATTGCAACAAAGCTGCACATGCAAGATATTTAATCTAAGTTAAGAGTTAAAAGAATAGAAGTTTGGTTTCCCACCAACACACAAAACACCTCAAAACAGAAAGTACTGGCCAATTCCCAAAACTCTAGAATGGATTAAAGACAAAAATACAATCAGTAGGAATAATGTCAAATTAACAGCCCGACTGGCACTTTGCAGTTCTGGCAATGACATTCTGGGTGAATTTGCTCCCCTGCTCCAGAGCTCAGTATGGCTCCTACATCCCATTTCTGCTGACCAGATTTATTGACCAAACCAACCTCATGCAGACTCCCCACACAGGACACAAAGATCTAAGCAAAGCAGATACCGAACTTTTAAGATCTACAAGGAAGGCTGGCAAGACACAATTGCCAAATGCAGTGAGAAACAATATGAATCATAATGCTAACTGAAGAGCTGGAGTTACTCAATTTACTCTCTAAACTTAGAGATGCTTCACTTCTAGTTGACAGTTTTCAGGCAAAGATCTAGTACTGTTTAGAGGAAAACAACTTGAGCAGCAAACACAGTTTGGGTATTACTTACACCAGTGGTATGTAGCTTCATCTTAAACTTTTCAAAATACAACCAGTGCTTTGATTCAGTGGGATCCAAGTCGTGGTAGAAGTCTCTTGCTGCGTAGCCAAAGCTGTGGAACTTTCTCTCTGGTGTTAGGAGGATAGTGGTTGGTGTCTTCTGGTTGGAAACACCTGGATCTCCACCTTCCCATCGTCTGGCCAAAAAGTGAAACAGCTCCAGTAAGTGATGCTCAAGGTTCAAGCAGCAGAAAAAACCAAGTGTATAATGAGAAAAAACAATGTGCTGGCGAATTGCACAGGTTGCTTTTCCCTCCAAAGATACTAATTTCAAACCTGATAATACCAAAATCAAGGGGTTTTATTCCCACCTAAGAAAAAAGGACTGCAATTTTCATTTCAGGTAATTCAGTACATTTTTGCAGTTAGCTTATAATTCTTAAGGATATATCACACTCAGGTGAGAACACAGATTCCCTGAAGTAAGCCATATACAATTAAGGAAACAGTTTTGTACTTAAAATTTCTACCTAAGTCAACTCATGTAATAAACACTGTAGAGAAAAAAAAATAAATCAAGTAATTATCCAAGAACACTACTAATAAAACCCTAAACATGGCCTTTCCAACTGTGATTCAGACTTCATGAATGGTTACTCGCAAGGGGTATTTTTCCCATTTTGAATCAGGGACCTGCTTAAGTCATCTGCACATCACCATGGGGAAGTGGATTAAATCCCCATTTCTGTCCCAGAATACTCTCTGAAACAAGACAAGCCAGTTCAACCAACATCTGATCATGTGCCTCATTTCCTAGACACCTGAAACTCTGAAGGCATACACGCCTGCAGATGTTGAGCTCTCTGCGTTACACTTTCTGCTCATGTTAAGTTGATGGATTTTGTGTTTCAAATGCCCAAAATGCTCTGCAAGTTTTAATCTGTCAAAAATGAAGCAGACTTCCCTGACCTCAAAGGATCCTAAAGGCACCAAAATATTTGTCACTACTGGTGAATAAAACTATCCTATCTCATCAGGATGGTGAAGGTATCTTTGGGGGGTACCCACGAAAGTATTATGGCAAAAGTAACCCAACGCTGCTTTCACAGAACAGAGAAGGAAATAAATAAGGAAATAAATAAGAACATTGAATATGGGAACACCCAGCAGCAGGAACTGAAGGGGGGCATGGCAGGACAAAAAGGTCAGACACTGGAAAGTTGTAGAAACAGCTGGGAGCATTCCTATCTCCTCATTTCTCCATCACAAAAAAAACCAGCAGAACGGAAGAAACTCACATTACTGTTCCTCCCCCCGCTATATACAAGTTACTTTCTGTATGAGAAACAAACATTTACCAGAAAACATTTTCTTAAAAAGGCATCAGTGGAAAATCTGTTCATGCTCTCAGACATAATCATAACACAGCTCAAACAGGAGCCAAGTTAAGATCACACAGGCAACTGCATTCATTATTAAACTACACGTCGATTGCTTTTTCTAAAGATAGCAAAACACACTTTCAGAATATACTCCTGCCAAAGCCCTCATTCTGAAGCATAAAAAGGCTGCCTTGCTCTGTGGTAGCTGTTTATGTGACACAGGAAGAGTATGCAGAAAAAATAATTTCCATTTCACTCTCAGAAACAGTTGAATCAGTTGAAAATTAATTGACCTCCAGACCAAGGCAGAAAACTGACATGGAAATCTGCAGTCTAAGGGGTTGGTACTTGGCAAAGTAACAAGGAACGGGATCTTCTTAAGTGCTGGGACCCCTTCAGACCATTCAACTGGATCAAACAGAGCAAAATCCCTCTTTTTTGCAAAAGCAGCAGAGAATAACATGTCTGAACTTCCTTCAGTGCCGAGGACAATTCCACTGCCCTGAAAGTAGAAACAGCATGATGAGGAGTGGAATGATTTCCACATTCATCCTCTTGAAAAAACTTTCCGAAACCTGCCTAGTTCCGCTGCTCAGCCCCTGAGCTATCATCAGCTGGCAAGGGCTCTGCTCCAGGTCATTTCTTCTAACCTGCTGCTAGGAATGCACTTGGTCAACTCCAAAATCTTTGAGTAGGTGTTACAGCAAACATATGGTTCCAATGTGAAGAAGCTGGGATCTCACAGCTCATGAACAGAAAACACTGCTATTGCACCAGATTGTTAAATCCCACACACCCACTGCTAGCAGAGAGGAGACAGACTGATATCGTTTTTGCCTGGAATCATTAATGATTCATTCTGAGTCACTGGTGGGAAATGCCATAAATAGGCTGTGGCTAATAACAATGCTTCTTTGTTTTTCATTACGGCCAGGCACATTTTCTCTTTCCGGAATAAGCACGCTTAAGGTGCAGTTTAAATGAAGACAAATTTATGTTCAGTGCTACAGGATGAAATTTTCAAAGCCACCTGGAGAATTGGATGTTCGCTTCCTGATGAGTTTCTGATGGAAACTGGACACGGTAATTGCTCAGCATGTTCTAAAGCCCTCATCTTGTATTACTGTTCAGGCACAGAAAGGACAGTAAGGAAAGAGAAGGGGAAGCACGACTTTACCATTTGCAATCAGAGATTTAAAAATATTCCCGTGTGATGTTTTTCTAGAGAGAAGCAGATGCAAAAGCAGGGGAATGGTAACTCCTGGCTGCAACACTCTTGCCAGGTGGAGCTCTGGCCTCACTCCAGTCAGGGGAGGGTTTTAGTCAGGAGGGCTAGGACTGCAACACCTTCGTTGGCAGTTTTCTTTCATGGTACCAATACAGGCAAAATAATGGTAATAATGCTCTTAGGAAAACTAAAAATAAAAAGGAAATGCCTATCAAAAGCATAAACCTATACAAGCCAGAATTGCTCTAAATGCATGACATTTCTACAGAGCAGAATCACAGTTAAAAAAACTATTAAAACAGAACTGAAGTAGATTTCTTTCAAATGCAGACATAGCAGTTCCTAGGTTGATATAAAGTGGAGTATTTCAACAGAGATATAAACAACATAGACCTGTTTATAGCCACAGAGCATCTACCTGTATACTAGAAGTGAAAACAGACAAGAGAGTCAGAAAGGAGCATGAGGTTATATAAAGGTTAAAGAAATGCCCTTACTCGCACTTCAATCTGGCTAAGACAGACCAAAGAGGGACTTGTGCAGAGTGATGAGAATTTGAGCCAGAGCTGCAGCACCACAGTCAAGGAAATGAAACACTGGGATCATCAACATGCAGCTGAATGCCACCAGCAGTGTGTATGCAGAAAAAAGGCAAGTGTGTGTCTCCCAGTAATTACAATCAAACAGGGAAGAGAGGGAAAAGGAAAAAACCCAAAGGTTGAAGTTACACTGAAAAGAGAACACATTCTCCCTCCTTCCAAAGACAGACTGCAATTTGTTTCATAGCCATATGCATTTTTTCGTTTATTCTTCTCCATTTGTGAAATACTCCCATTCGGTTGGATGCTATTAAGCCAGTAGCCAAAACATCTGTAACTTCATGTAAGTGCATATAAATCAAGAGTCTTTCAGAACTGTGTAATATCTCATGTATTCCCTCCAAATGAGATGTTATCAATTCACTCCACAGCAGCAAACTTTCCTTACGGCTCTGGCACTGCCCTGCTCGCTGAAGTGCTGAGCTCATGGCCAGGCTGTTCAGATGCCTTCACTCCAGTCTCAAGCCACGCTGCAAACAGCACTCATTTAACACATTAACTCTGCAAAAAGAATCTGAATCACAGCTACCTTTAACAGAAGCTGGAGGCAACTATCAGTAGTACAGCTTGTCAGTACCACCTAAAGCTGATAAAACAGTAACCAGTGTTTTGCAATCAAAGTGAAGTCATTCATTGAACATTTACAAACCCACACCCAAATCCAAACATGCTGAGATGAGTGAGGCTACTCATACATTTAAAGATAAATAGATGCTGAAAAAACTTTGTTAAGTCAATGCTTATAAACTCATTTTTTTTTAGCACTGGGCAGCACAGCAAAGAAACACATGCAGTCAAAAACATGACTTTGTTTGCCTACTAATTACACAACAGGAATCATGGCACTGCTGGCACTACACCCAAACCTGGTGCTAAAGCCTCGTGTGTTCACTCTTTTCCAAAGCAGGACCTTCTAAATAAACCCATCTTACCCTTTTAGAGAAAAGCAGCTTTGTTAAAGGCAGTCAGAAATCTAAGTATCTGGAAAGGATCAACACTAAGGAGGGAAGGTGGAAAAAATGTTAGGAAGTAGAGAGGACCATGCATCACTGGTGTGCTTTATTTTAAAGTAAACATTCTCGAGTGCCGGCGGGAAGTTACATTTACTCTGCTGAAATATTTGTAAGTTATCCTACATGTAAGCCTCATTATATACAGAGTTTGAGCCCCTTAATATCTTCTGAACTACTGAAGACTTAAGAAATATACCATTCTTTTCATTGAATTTCCCTATTTCATGAGTATGTATATATAAATATATAAAAATATCACATATATTATTTGATAAGTCAGTTTCAATTATATCTTGGCAAAATCCTTCCCAGACAGAAATATTTATTTAAAAAAAAAATAAATTCTTGGCATTAAAATATATTGCATTGTTAGAAATACCTGTTGGAAATATGAATATAGTTCCCTACCCCTCAAAAAATAAAAATGTTCCCCCCTTTTGGCTGGATACACATGAAGTAATTTATTTAATTTCTTTCAGCATCAGTATCTCATATCATAGCTACACAGGTCTGAAATCACAGTCATGCTGCCATTATTGCATAAGGAAGAAAATGTTGTGTTTTCAACCACAAGTAGCAAAATGTCAATAAAGATTTGGAATATAATCTCAGCACACAGCACCTGGATTTCAATGTCCCAGTGACTGGCAGCAGGAAGCCTGGTAAGGAGAAGGGATTTCTCCAGGGGAGGAGAATCTAATCTATAATGTGAATCCAATAGCAAAACCAGGTCCTAAGGTAAAACTTGAGTCCAAGGCACTTAAAGGACTTCCCTAGAAACAGCAGTGATTTCACACAGTAAAATCTCCACAGAGTTTAAGGAACAACACAGAGTTGTTCTAAACACAATTCAGGTTTGTTCAGATACAGTTTCAGAGATGTTTCCCCTCATTACATCCAAGTTCTTCAAGAACTTTAATTAATTACTTGCTGCCAGAAGAGAATAGGAACTGATAAACATGGGTTCCAACTTGCCCCACTCTGAGAGCTGTCTGAGGCAGCAACACAGGGCCTGTCCTTTGACTTCCAGCCTCGTGCACCTTCCTGTGCTGCTCAGAGAACAAAAGATGGCTGAAATGCAGAAAAGACCTGGAAAGCATTATTTGTCCATCCTCCATATCTCTGCAACTGGATGGCATAATACCATTTCTAAACTTACTCTCCTTTAGACAGCATTTCAAATCCCTCAGGTGCAGTACATCCTTGAAGCACTTTGCAGCCACACACAAACCAGCTATGCAGGCTGACTGCACAATCAATAGTGTCTGCTGAGATTTAGGGAGCTGCATTCAGCTACTACCTTTGCTTAGAAAAAATGCAGTATGTCACACCAGAGTGCAGCAAATTAGGCTTTTCGACCTTTTGTTCTCAGCATTACAGCACAGTGCCTCTACTTCTGTAACAGCAGCGTTGTTGAGAAGAACCTCTGTACATACCTTTCGTACATACTTTGTTTATGTCTAAAATTCTCTTTATCTTAATGAAGACTATAAAATATTATAACAATGCTTTGTAGGGCAAACCTTTCAGGCAGAGGCCATAACAGTTTTTGCATTTGTGAGTGCATAGACTTAGATTGTGTTGATTTAATCAGGAAATTTAAAAATAAACCCCCCTACATCACAGCATCTCAAGCCTGTCCTTTACATACATAAAACACAAGACAGATTTCACATCAAACCTTCATGGTCACATTCATGCCTTTTGATTGCTTATTTCCCAATATCAGTGGATCATTACCATAGACTTGATTCAAAATTTAATGCAACAAAGCTTGAATCAAACGAACTCCCAGTGCAAGTAACCAGGTGTTGTACACCCAATCCTACACAGTGTGATTCTAGGGGATGAGCAGCTCCTGGCAAAAGCCATGACCCTTAGAAAATCAGTCTCTGAGATAAGGGCATCCTGACTTAATAATTAACTCTGGTCCCTGAAAAATTCTCAGTATTCACTGATCCCTCCTTTTACTCATGTCATCTTGTAAACTCGGCAAAATAAGAGAGGGGATGTGTTCCCATTGACTACTAAAGCAAATCAGAATACAGTAAGATGCAACAAAAAGTCATAACCATGAGAAATCTGCCAACTGTGGTAACGCCAGACAAATCCAGACACTTCAGGCTCCTGTAGAAATTATTGATGGCTACTGCAGGCAGCCCATGTCATCACAGTCACAAACTAAATGCTGCATTGCAGCCCTTACCTCATTACATGAATACATTCTGGCTCCTTGGTGAAGCTGTAGGCGTAGCCACTGGATGTTGTGCCAAAATCAATAGCCACAACAACAAGAAATAACTGTTCTACAGCATCGTCTGCATCAGAGTCCTTCTGTCAAACAGCACAAGCAAAACAGACACTGAGTCACTGACCAGAATAATTGTAACCCATCACCAGTTTTGCTCTGCAAGACCCACATATCTCTTCAGTGAAAATAAGGACTTCCCTAAACTTACCTTTGTGACCAAAGCTGATACCAGAAAGCTGCACATTACAATGGAATTGGAAATTCAATACATGACTCAACATATATGCTGGAGCCTTTTATACATCATTTTCTAATCAAAGCTTCCTTCATACTCATTCTTGGAGTACTTCTTATCCTGTATTATTAAAACTTATGGGTTTGGGGCTGGTTTTCATAGGTTGTTTTTTTTTTTCCTTAAACTGATCAACTGAAGAATATCTTTATGTCTATCAGTGTGGTATATTTGGGACTCACTTGCTGGTTTTACAACTTAACTATGTCATAACCTTGAACATGAAACACTATTACCATTCAAAAATAATGGAGACAAATCCACCCAAAATACACCAATAAGCTTTATATCTTATGACATAAAGAAAAATTTATATAACACCCATTTAGCCAGCACTACAGGCATTCTTTCCTCCTGCCTGTGCCAGAATGCGGGAAGCTGTTCGGCTGCTTATGATGAATTTGAATCCTTCTCCCTGCCTTTCACCTGTAATCCTGCAATCCCCAAAAAGCACAGTCAAGGGCAATATGCTCCAGACCATTCACCAGCCTCACTGCCCTAAATCCACCAGGGCTGCTCAGCCTGCACTCCCAGAAACACTTTGAAACAATTGTTGTTATCTTTCACAGAGGAGTTGCCAAACGGTCTCAGTCTGCAGGCAGTGTTCCACCATATTCCTCACAGATCCCTGTTAATTCCACGCCTCTCACTTCCAGCACATTTCTATTGTACCCCTACGTTTTCCAATATGATATTCCAATCATTCCATACGCCCCCTATTTGAAATGGAGAAACAAGAGCAATAAGTTTTGGTCTCCAACCATGAAAGATTTGTTTGGATTCTCCTAATAAAGCTTTATCAACCAGGACAATGTCTTCCTCAAAGAGTTCAAGCAGCAAATCTAACTGAAATAGGACTTAATTCATCAGTATGACAGAAGTAAAACAAGAATTTTAAGAGTTTATAGAGAAACAAGGGAATAAAAGCCAAAAACTATGAGAGACAGCACTGAAAATCCAGAAGATGGGTTTTTGCACAATTCTGAACTTGAATCGGAAAGCTAAGGCAGAAGGCTGACAAGAATAAAAATGTATTCTGAATATGATCCTTTGTACACTGTGCATGTACTGTGTTACAAATCATACATGTGATCTCAAAAACAGGTGGGAGTTAAGTTTAAATAGGAGTTTATCAACAAAATCAGCATGATGTACAAGAGATTAAAACACACTCCCTATGGGACATTGTCTTGCTTCCAAAAGCTCACAGAAGTGGCTGTTTTCCTTAAGAAATACAGCCAGTTCTATTTTGAGCTTCTCTCTATATATATTTATATATAAATATATATAGCATGAGATTCTTTTCCCTGGAAATTTGGTTATTATGGTTGAGTACCATATATATCCTTCTTTTTCTCTGAAAGGAAGATTTTTCAGGGGCTGCCTAAACAAATCAGTGATAAAGACAGGGACAGACCTTGAGAACCCTGAGGATCAAGAAGCCCCTGTGTTTGATATAAAGATATGCAGGAG
Organism: Oriolus oriolus; assembly: GCA_013400235.1. Taxonomy (NCBI): domain Eukaryota; kingdom Metazoa; phylum Chordata; class Aves; order Passeriformes; family Corvidae; genus Oriolus; species Oriolus oriolus. The sequence continues at coordinate 53,051 of VXBT01006918.1, read as the reverse complement.
CAAGTCTATGAGTACAGCAAGTGAAAACCAGCAAAACCAGGAGCCCAGTGAAAGGAATGAGAGCTCTGTCAACAACCTCAGTGTGACCAAAATCTCACTTAACGCTATGGGTAACATAAAGGGGATCAGTATGGAGGAACACACAACTCTAAAAAAATTATGTCCCACTAAACAGGCAGGAGAAGGTAATGTCAGCACACAGAATATGTTAAGAGTGCATTTCTTACCACAATGTGTGATGGAGACAGTGGAGTTATTCCAGGGTCTCCCAAACTTTTGGCTGGTGATGAGTAAGCAGATGTGGAAACTGCATCTAAAAGGAAACAAACACTTGTCAGTGTCAGCAAGCAGAATGAGAACATACAACAGTTACTTTGCATAATGCTAAACTGTTTTCCAGTTGTAAAAAATCTGCTAAAACAGAAAGCAAATTCCACTAAAACACATGTTTTGCCCTTAAAACATGCTAAGACACAACTGCTGTTTCAGTTTTAAAATGTTTGTCTGCCCTTCATGACTATTACCATTCTTTTATTACATTGTCATGTACAATTTTAAGAGTATTCCTGAATATATTCAGAAATCATAGTTGGTACAAGCATCTTGAGCACCACACACTGCCTAAGATTTAAATGTATGAATGCAGAAACTAAACACAAGCTGTGAGATCCAAAAAGACAGACTCATTTTACAAGAAAAAGAGGAGTTGAGAGCAATGGGACAAAGCAGGAAGAGTAAGCTGCAATTCGTCCATCCTGAACCTTTATTCTAAAACATTCCCAATACTGTCTATGTTTTTATCCTTCACTACACTCTGCACTGAAACATCCTGCAGCTGTTAATACTAGTGCAGGACAGAATCCAGCTGGGGAAAAGGAAAGCATTATTAACAAGTCATCAAAGAAATATTTCTACCCGGCATACAATACTAAAAGTTCACTTAAAGGAACAGACCAAATGAGCGACAGATACTGTAATGCACTATTTTTATTTTTCATTCTTTTATTTACACTGCTGATGATAGAAAAGGAAATGGCTTATTACAACAATTAAGCACTGATGGCTTAGATGGGATATATATAATATGTACTCTTATGAAGAATGCAATAGTTTATCAAAATGGAATGCAGCAAAGGTACCACATGCCCTGCCCATGCTCAAACTCCTCTGCTCCCAAATTCAAGCCCTGAGCTTACTGAATTCTCTTCTACAGAATAGAAGCTATAATTAGATGTAAAGCAGAATGATGTAATAGGCCTCTGAAGATTAATAATCATAATAAATATTAAATAACACATTTCAATGTATTTTTATCACCTACTTGGATGCATCACATATTTATTCATAGCATGTAATTCTTAGACATGGCTGACAATTCAGAGCATTACTCCAAGATGACACTGGAGCTGCTCTCCAAGACCTTAGAACTACTTAGTGAAGAATCCTGTTGTTCCTGGTAATCAAATATGTGTTGTTTCCCAAGAAAGCTTCAAAAACCCTGCAGTGGGTAAGTGTGAGACAATTCCCGCACAGGAAAAAAAAAATCTTCCTCCAAATCTTAACATTGTTCTTGTAACATCATATATTTCTTTAAGTTACAACACGAATGTTCAGCCTGATTTTCAGAAGCATTTGCAGAAGCACAGTATTTGCATTTTCTACACAAGCTCTCCAGGAATATATTAAGTCACTCCTCTTGCAGTGAAGTACAAAAAGTCACAGGCCAAATGTGACAAGCACAGAATCTGCTCGGTTCATTAAGATGTCTTTGGAACAGATGCCGTTATCAGCCTCCTTTGTGCAATTTTTGCCTCTTAATTTTTTGCACCAGCAACAAGCTATTTATTTTAGAATTGAAGAACAGTATTTCAACACAGAAAAAAACCCAGAAAATTATTAACAAAATACATTCCTTGAATCCTGCTGTCATTCCTGGCTGGACCTGAACCAGTACTTCCTGAGCAGACCAGGACAGCACAACACTGACTCAACATCTTTGGAAACTGGCACTTTACCCCCACTTAGGATGCTGACTTGAAGCACAAAAATGTAGACATCAAATCACTGTCTATGAGTTTTCAGTGTTTCACTTTGCCACTAATTCTTCTGGTTACCTGTTTCGGCACTCATGTTTCAGAGGTGTGCTGGAGCAGGTCCAGAGGAGGCCACAGAGATGATGAGAGGGCTGGAGCACCTCTGCTATGGAGACAGCCTGGGAGAGAAGGCTCCAGGGAGACCTTAGAGCACCTTCCAGTACCTAAAGGGGGCCTACAAAAGAGTCAGAGAGGGACATTTTACAAGGGCATGTAATGACAGGACAAGGGGTAACGGCTTTAAAATGAAAAAGGGTAGATTTGCATTAGACATTAGGAAGAAATTCTTTACTGTCACGGTGGAGATGCACCAGCACAGGTTGCTCAGAGAAGCTGTGGCTGCCCCATCCCTGCAAGTGCTCAAAGCCAGGTTGGACAGGGCTTGGAGCAACCTGGGATAGTGGAAAGTGTCCCTGCTCATGGCAGGGGGCTGGAACAAGATGATCTTTAAGGTCCTTTCCAACCCCCCAAACTATTCTGTGTTTCTAAGATCCATTTTCCAACCCATCTTCAGCTATCAGCCTTGAGAAGTTATTTATATCTGTGTGCAACTCAGAAAATCCTGTGTGACAGGCTACACATTTTCATATTTCAGAGAGCAGTGATTTAACATCCAGTGCAATATTCATATCCATCCAATGAAGCCACTATCTTGGGTGATGTCCTACCAAGAATTAATTCAAGTCAATCAATAAAAAAGACCCTTCCAAACCCATGACCATCCTGCACTGTATTCATTGCTGCTCCTACAAATACCCAGCTAAACAAAATAATTCTACAATGCATCCCGGATCTAAGGCCAAGACTGCTCAAAAAGAAGTGAAACGACTGTTAAAATCAAAAGAAATTAAGATATTTGTAACACTGTATTATCCACCCCATCTGAACTGCAAGGTGTTAAAATATATTTGTCCATGTGGGAGCTTTCATATTTCGTTGAGTTAGTGTTTCCTTGGTGAAAAAAATGTGCATATGTCACAATTTTTACAGCTGTGTTCTGAAGAGCAGCAAATGCATGGATATTCCAGGATATTTAAAAATCCCTTATCTCTAAAGCACCGTGATTGGTTGATCTGACAGAAACAAAAGCATCTGTTCCAAGCCAGAGAATTGGAAAAGGGTCGCAAGGAACCTGATTTGCAATCATGAAACTGAAAAGGGATGCCTAGACTGTCCTGGATAGGATCAGGGTATTTGGAACACTTCTTAAAAGCAGAATGACTTATTATGGCTTCTGTAACAAAAAACCCCATAATCAACTAATGTTCCACATAGCTCAAGTTCCAACTTTATCTCCATGTTTACTAAGGATCTCTATCTTTGTAAAACTGCATGCTATGACAAAGACACAGATAAACAGTATGCATTAAATAAACATTTAATTCTTGCCAATTTACACACCAGATTAAATGGAGGGATCTGATTTAGAATCCAAATTAAAGTAAATCCTCAAACAAACAAGTACTTAAAATAATCTTTTTCTAAATATGATGCAAACTTCTTGAATAAAATTTCTTACATTTACTCATGATATTCATATTAACCTGGAAGATGGCTTGGGTAATTTCAATAAATGTGTATAGACTAAATTTGAACACATTACAATTTCTGACTTTAGTCCTAACCTAAGCAATTGCCAAAGAACACCTTATGCATTTTTAAGGTGATCAGAAGCCGAAGGGAAAACAGAGAAGGCTCCCATTTTCAGACTTTGAAGGGGTTTTTTAACAGTTCAAAGGGCCCCAATTTGCAGATTCCCATACAAATACAGAATTGGTGAATTTATGAGATCAGAAGATACTGTATTAATAATGAAATCACGCCCATTATCACATTAGCTCCAATTGCTGGTTTAGTAGATTTAATTTAAATTATTCCTTCTTTTCATCTAAACAGATGCAAGAGTTTATTTTCTGTGGTTTCCGGCAATGCCTAATCCATTTAGCTTTTTCCGTTTTTCAGTAAATGATCAGCCACGTTGTAGAATACAACAAAATGCAGTGAAGGATTATGCAGACTAAAAGCAAAGTCCAGAACGTTCATAAAAACTTTGCTGATGCAGTGTGGATATTTCACTGATTGCGTGTTCAGCTGAATCTGATCTTCTGAGAGATCTGCAGAGCAGGACCAAGCTCATTATTTAATTAGAAAGATTGGTTAATGGCAGCTGGAAGGCTATCAGCATGTTCTGAATATCTGAGAGCCCCTGCCACATATTCCTAGTCAGGACTGGATAAATGAACTTTAGGGAACTACTAGAAAAGCCAGACATGGACCACTACAGGCCCAGATAATCAGTTTCAAGCCAGCAGCTTAAAGAAGGGTGACTGCTGGACCTCCCATGCACAAGCCGCTAAGGTGGTACTCAAACAACAAAAAAATTCAGCAGCCACACAAAATCTTCTCTTTTCTATTAAATATTTCAACTATATATAATTCAGCTACACAAGGCATCAGCAAAATTTTCTGCTTCACATATTATGGAACTTGTTCATTTCTCCAGCAAAGCAGACGCCAGAGCAGTGGATTCTGTCCAACAGAAGGTTCCCTGCAACCCAAGTGCCACAAACAATGGATAACCTGAAGTGGGCTTTGTCTCCAGGTAGAATTTAACTGGACAAGCAAAAGCAGGAACCTGGGAATCAGGGCATGGGGCTCTGCACCACAAAGCCCAGAAATGCAGTCAAACCAGGGAAGGGGGGACATACCTGAATGTGCCTCATGTCACCAGTTCAGTGCATGGAAAAGAAACAACTTTTTAAAAAGAAGAAATAAGGTATTCAAGCCCCAAGTCTGCCATCAGAAACCTTTTCAGGCACATTCTGCAGTACTTTAGAGCGATGCCTACAAAAGCAAAGGCTTGGCCAGAGAAGTTGCACTTTCCAAACCTTCTCAGACCTCACTCCCACATGACTGGATCTCTAGAATGTTTCACGAATCAAAGAATAAGCAAAGCAGCATCACTGTGGTATCACCTCTCTGTAAGAACATGCCTGAACACCAGTGTGTATGTTATAACCCAATCAACACAAGTTAATTTCTATCTCTATCCTGGCAGTGGCCACAAACCCAACACAAACTCTTCCCACAATTTTCTGAATCAATAACAGGATCAATACGATTCCCTGTTTCAGATCATAGTACCAGTACTTTAATAAGTGCTTTCACAATAAAGACACCAGTGGGTCCCAGCACACCCTTTTCTAGGCTATCCCAAACTCCCAGCTGACAATGGCTGCAGGACACCACCCTGGCCCAAGAGGAAAGCTGCAATAACTCTTTTTGATTTGTATAATGCACACCCACTGCTCCAAATGCCAAATCATCCGAGCTCTCAACTATTTGCAGGCTGATGAACCAGGTGCACAGGGGAAGCTGTGATGCATTAGACCTTACTAAAAATGCCACTATTGCAGCTGATCTTTGTGGCTTCAATAAATCCATGTTAACTGAATTCATCATGAACACGCTGAACACTTCACAAATCAAACACTTGCACATATCTGATGGCCATTTTTCTGGCATTTCCAGGCATCCAGCATGTGGTAAAGGTGACTGTTGCTGTGTGTATCTACACTGCTCTGCTCTCGGTCAGGTTGCTGGTAATACCAAAATCTTAGCCAAATCCTTTATTTCCCATTCAGGCACTATCTCTGCATTCAAAATTTAGGAAAAAAGAAGGAAAAAAAAAAAAAGGAAAAAAAAAGGATGTGCTGAATCAAACATGGGTATAGAGTAGCCATCAGGCAAAAAAAAAAAGGAATTACGCCCATTACTTTTCGTTCAAAAAATCGTATAACTTTTTGAGCATCAAAATAATTTAGACACAAGCAAACTTTGGTAATGGTGTTTGCACAACAGGAAAAGAAGGGCTTACCATATTGCTATCAGCTGGCAACTGCTGCACTGATGAAAAAAACCTTATTCAGCTTTTCCTGCTGCTGAGATTTTCCTTTGCATTAAGCACAAAATGTCAGAGCTTCCAAATGAAACGCGACAACCTAGAGCACTTTACTGTAAATACAAAGATGGCCTTTAAAAATAATTACAGAACAACAAAAAAAGAGATGGAGAGAAGAAAATACGAAAAAAATCCACTTAAAATATTCTTACGCATAATAAAAAGATCCCATATTTCATATCAGAAGTAAGAACCTTCTGTTTCCACTGAAACCAATGGCACCACTGTTATGACCATCAATAGAATTAGAGTTCTTTGTTTTAAAATGCCAGTAGGCATCCAGCTGGTTTGCTGAAGACTGCAATACACTTCTCCTCCATGAATACAGCGATAGCTAATTTCTGATACAAATCCAAGTTTCCTGATACCCTTTCATAATATCTGGTCCCCCAAAGATCTGGTATTCATTGCACTGATACCAATTAGAGCACAGTGATTCCCTAAGCGCAAAAAAAAAAAAAATTTCCCAATACTTTGGAAAGAATTCTAAAAATAAGCCATGTTTTGGCATTGCAACTTTGACCTTTTCCATTTATGCTTTTACACTGTGTCCTGTCATGATGATGTTTTGACTAAAGGAATTACATTTTCACTACACTATCAATGCTTTCTAAGCCAATTTTAAGATTTTACCATTTATTATTAAGAGTATCAAAAAACAACCCCAGTTTCATCCCATCACTCACTCCGTGGACCATATTCATTTTCCTGCACCTCACTAGCAAAGGGAGACCAAAAGACGCCACCTATTTTCTGTGAACTTAATTTGAGATGAAAGAAACACGCAAGAACTCGCAATAACCTCCTGAAAATGCCTCATGGGTTATGTTCACTTCTCCTCTATTTGACAGGACCTAGGCTAAACCACTTTACCTGCATGTGATGTGACCTCACTAATGCTGGGTAAGATGGACTCAAGCAGAGTGATCACCCTTCCCTGCACGCTGGGTCTGTAATGCCCCAGCAGCTCCTCACCAACAGCTAAGTCTGCCCTTAAGCTGCCTTAAACTCAAACCTTCTCACCATCTACACTGGAAGGTCTCAAATCCAGCTCCACCTTGAATGACCTGAGAGTTTTCCAGCTTCTGTGATCAGTCAGTCCCTCTTCCCTCTCAGTCCTGATGTGATTCGAACATGCTCAAAATCTGCTCACGCCCCAGAGCCTGGGGTTTGGGGAACTCACCAGCACTGCCTTGCAGTGATCCCTCTCTTCCCAGATTCCAGCTCTTCCATAGCCTTCACTACTGCCAGGAGAGACAGCTCTGATCCTGGTTTACCTGTTGCAAAAGGCAGGCTTGCAAGCTGTGATAAAGGTGGGTTAACAACAGATTTGGCAGCTCAGAGTGGCAAAGACAATTCTCCGTGATCTTCCAAAAACTTCCACAGATACAGTTCTGTAACAGTCACCTTCAGTGCACACTAACTAAACTTCTCTTCCTTCAACAAGCTCTTCTTTGAATGTGCTTCCTCCAGGCCTCCTGGCACTATTTGCCTCCGAGCAAGCACTGTCTTCCTGTATCTCTCATCTCTTCCCTCGCTGCTTCCAGGAACACATAAGGAACAGAAAACAAAACACAAGATGTACAGAACTTAGGGTCTGTGAAAAGACACCTTCCTAGAAAAGGCTTCCTGCTGCTTCTCCGTCATTATCATGTCTGTCCTCACCTACCTCCTGTACTTGGCTCACTGCAAGGTTGTCAGGAATGGCACTAATAAGATTATGCTCTAATTCCCAGGACCATACTCATAAAACAGAACATTCGTGATGTTAATCACTCTCTGAGAAAAACACCACTTCCCAGCTCAAACTGGACTGGTTCATTGCCTTTTCTTTTTAAAAAGCAAGATCAAAATATTACAGTTATAAAACCCTGTTTTACTACAAGTTTCTATTTAAGAACCATTTTGACATGCCATTGTATCCTGAAAAGGATGCTATCTTAGATTTACCTTTCCCAATCAAGGTATTCAAAGAAATATTAGTCAAGAACTGAACAAGAATCACTGTTCAGCTTTTCCCAACTATGCATCCAGCACACAGGAATAAGAACATTTTGGGGGGCATGTGTTTACTTAGAAGGCAAGAAGGTTATTTAGTTTTCAAGCATTCCTAGACTCCAACAGTATCTTGCAATGCATCAAGCTAGATGAATGTAGTGACACCTTTTTCTTAAAACATTAATTGGAAAAAAAATGTGAACATATTTGTCTTCATTTTGACAATCTTCTGGAAGGCTTAACATGATTCACACATTTATAATCTTGACAAGAGAAAACCAACCACTCTCATCAATTCACAGGAAAAAAAAAAGGGTAAGTAGGGGGCAGGGCAAAAAGAAAAGCCAAACCAGAATAGCCATTACTTATAGTAGTCAGCATGAGTGCTGCTATATATAAATCCCTTCATATTCTTCAAGGCTGTTAAACCCAATTTTGTTCAAAGATGGAAAAATAAAAGAATGGTAACTGTGACAAAACTACAAAAATTGGTATCACATTTGACAAGTCATTAACAAAGTCATCTATGAATTCATAGTCTGCGGCTACTGATTTAGCGTCTGAGCAACATTTCATTGCTATATCAAAAGTCAGTTTTTATTTATTTTTATTTGATGGTCTCGAAAACACAAAGTTATCAGGCTTAAAGAAAAAATACCTTATGAGAGAAGAAGTACCTGATTAGTATTTGTACAGTAGATCACAAAATCATGCAGTCACCAAGCAATATCCACTTCCAGAGGTTTGTATACTAACACCCATCAGGGTTATGCTCAAGTGCCATGACTGTGCATCCACAGAGACCACACCAGCCTGAAAACCAACTGCAAAGTTACACCATCGCGGTGACAAACCCCTGGCACAGCCTTCAAAGGAGTTCCTGTGGCTAAAATCATAACAGGAGCGTGGCTGAGTAAGCAAGAGAGCTCCTATAAAGGGTGGATTTTTGAATGCAGCACTTCCATAGTGACAATACCGAAAGCTTTTGTAAATGGCATGCCATGCCGTTCTGATTACTGCGAGTGCTCTACTCAGGTATCCATGGAAACTTGAGAAATAGATGTTAAATTTGTTGGATGTGTTTGGCAGCAGGGAATGGGACTAGTTGCCAGTCAGCCCAGTCTAACCACAGGTATTTTGATCTTTAATCATGCAGACGGCATCAAGAGCCCTCAAACGATGAAGAAATCCACCAAATGGTCACATTTCCCAAACAATGACAAAAGGAGGAGGCAAGGATGCACTGAAGAACTGTTATTTTAATGCTGTTATTATCTCTTGAGAGAGAAAAATATCCCAATCCCTGTAATGAGGAAAGAGACACCCAAATATTCACTCTTCCAACCTCACAGGGAACAGGAAAAAAAAGAAAGCATGGATAGAAATGCACAGAACCTTGCAGGGACAGGTGGAAACGGAGCACTCTGGACTGTAAAACCCTTTGAGAGAAACTGCTTCAATCCTAAAGACTGGTCCTGAGTACCACTGAGAACTAGAGATGTATTCAGAAATGGATAAACTGAAGCAGTGTTCCCAGATTATTCCCTCTGGGAGAAGGAAGTAGCACAGGGAAAATAATTTATCTCTGCTTCCTTCCCCAAGAAAACTAGAGCAGGTTGGGCAGGCCCCTGCAATAGGAACTGATTTTCTTCACAGAGAGGATGTGCATTAAGTCCCTCAGATGACAGGGAATTGCTATCATTGAACTACAAACACATCCACACTTTTCTGGACTCCAACAGGTAATGATTACTAGAAATCTCTCTCAGTATTCCTCAGAAACTGTATCTGCAGAGCACAGTCTTGAGAGTGTTGACTGAGGCACTACTGACAGAAGAAACAGCTAAAAGCAAAACCCTCTCCAGGTCTCCCATTCTTGCAAATTTAGGTGCTCTTAGAACTGATCCATGTGCCCAGAGCCTGCAAATCTGTAACAGAGCTCCCGATGTGGGCCAGGGAGCACCCAGTGACTCCCACAGGAGCGGACAACAGTGAGCCGGGGAGCACCAACACAGCTCACAAAGCCACTCTCTGATGTCCTTGACACACCCTCGTGCAGTCCTGAGTGAAGAACAAAGGCTTTCTAGGCTTTCTGGCCTTCCTATTCTGAGTAGTTTTGTTTATTTATTTGCTTACTTCTTAGAACTGACTGCATTTTCCTCTTCATTAACATGAAAATGTTTCTCAAATCCCTCTGAGACAGCCTTTGAAGGAATTTCCTGTTTCAGTAATGATTACTGACACAGATCACCACTGCCATCCTAATTTTAAAACACTGCATAGTCACTGTTTCAATAGCAGTTACGGCAAAATTTCAAACTCGTATTTGTTTATTTTAAATGCATATCACTATGATACTCAATAGCACAGCACATGAGCCAGAGCTGACACATTTTGAATAATGAGAGCTATGGAATGTTCTTTCAGTATCAAAAACGTGCCTGGTCACTGGGAAAAGGCAGATTGGATGTAATGACCCAGGAGCCAGGACACTTGTCGTGGCGAGGAAGATGAAGCCTGCAGATCTGTCACGGGCCTTTCAGATCACCGAGGCTCAGCCTTGGCAGCAGCACTCCCTCAGCACAACACCAACATCTGTGACCTTACAGCACCAAACAGCTGCACACTCTGCAGTGGAACATCTGTGAAGCAAGTGTACCATTTACAGCCACGGCTGATGGACTTCAGAGCTCATCCCTGAAACATACTCCAAGTCCTCCTGGCATCTCTCTCACCACGGCAGAAACACGAGCCTGATGCAATCTGGAGCTTCACCCATCCCTGTTTCCAACCAGCCAGGCTGTTGAATAGAAACATGACAAGTGCCATACAGAAGCTGAGCAATTATGTAAGAACCGAAGTCATCTATGGACAGACAAAGATTTCACTAGAGCTGCATATGGAAAATATCAACAACTAGTTCACTTAAGGAAAATAAAAAAAAAAGGAACAGATGCAAACTCTCCAAAAAGGTCGTGTTGTTTCATACCAAATTAGGTCATGACTGTTCTCATTCTCCTAATCGAAAGTAGCATTGTTTGCATGCATTGGTTTTTATTCCTTTCACATCTTCCATTATCATTTATTGGGAGCCAGTACAGCTTTTTTAAATATAAAAAAAAAGCCAATTTGCTTTTTCACAATACCTACAGACTAAAACAGCCACAGGGAGAAGTTTCTAAAACCATAAATGGCGTGCTCTTTGAAGTCAGAGACTTGTGAAATCCCACCTGACACATCGTCAAAAGGCAGAACCAATTCAGGTACAGAAAACTGACACAATGGGATCTTTTAATATTATTGTTTTAAAGTAAAAAGTATATCCTCAAGTTTTTTTAAGAAAGGGATGGTTGCTTTGTGCATTTATAGAGAGAATTAGTGAAATCATAGTAGAAGACAGCAAAAAGGAATTAATCCCCTGGAACAGCTTAGAAGAATAAGTAGCTGGAAATTTTAAAATATTTTACCAGATCTGTAACTTTAAAAGGAAAAAAGAAAAGAAATCCAGACTTAGTTGCAACAGCAGATATGATGTCCAGAAGGAGCCTAAAAAATTTCAACAGCATTGCCATGAAAGTGGGAGAGTGGAGTTTGCCATGGCAGGTCACATCAACTCAACCAACAAACGAAGCATTTGGCAGAAGAGAGCACAAGATGAGACACCAGTCAAGTCCCATATAACCCCAACCACCAGTGACACAGTTAGAAATCAAAACATGTCCTAAACCCTGACATGCTCATGAAGGGATCAGGTCTTCTATAGCTGAGGCAGCATTCTGGTCTTGCTGCACAGAACTCGCCTCCCAGAGGCTGCTTTAACTTGAGCTGACATCCAAGGCTGCAGCATCCTCTTCCAGCTCCTGGTGACAGCTGCATTTGATGGAAACCCTGGACACTCCCTGTGGACCAGGATAAATCCCCTTTATGCCACAAATGCATCAGCTAAAAATGCCTCTGGACAGAACAGACCTCTTGGGGCCTCTCTCCAGCTGACTGAAGCTTTGGGGAGACTTTGCAGGTACAGAGCTCTGTTGAACACCAACTGCTGTCCCCATGGGAATGAACTGAACATTCAGACTGAAAGCTTGCAGGGTGACAGTATCGTAAAGGAAAACTTGCCAGCTCAACCAGCATTACCCAATTACGAGCCAAAGGCTTTAAAAATGCCAAAAACCAGTATAATTAGAAGCTTTACATGCAATAGCTCCTGGGTATGAACAATTTCACTAACCAAACTGCAGATACCGCAGTGCTGTGCTAAGTGAAGCCATAAAGATGATGGGCAGGCACTGCATACAGCACTCAGCTCTTTTACATACAGACATTTCTTTTACGCATTGTACCGTGCTGCAAGAAGTGGCTGCAGGTTCGATATTGTCAATGCAACACGCACTAAATCACAGTTTATCCCTGAAGCCTTTTTTTCCTCTGACAGCCTCAGCATTCCAGTGCATGGAAAGAACATAAAGATTTCTGGCATCACAAATCATTGCTTTACTACCTGGTCTTCTGTCTTCTAATCAAATCCCTCCAGCACAGATTCTCCCTGTGTCACAATTTACTACATTTCAGTATTGCATTGCACCAACCTTGCAACTTGGCAGAAAACAAAACGTGATACCCTGTCATCTGAAAGACAAATGAATCTGTCAATCTATTCTTCCCTTTGTCAGTGGCATGCTAGAAAATTGTTACAAGTTACTTCAAACCAAACAGACATTAAAGACTTCATTTAGGAAACACTGAGAGAACATTTAGGTCGTGGGGAGGGAGAAGAACCCAGCAGAGAATCTTGAAGATTCAACTAGTTTTTTAAAGTATTTTTTCTGGTTTGGTTTGGGGTTTATTAATGGATACTTTATGACTCTTTTATTCCACTTACACTGAAATTAAGCTATTTCATTCAAAATGTTCCCCAAATCCTACTATAATCAAACCTAACCTTTTAGGTTTCCCCATACATTTCTGCCAGCACCTTTGGCTCAGCATTACAGTTTCCTCAAGCCTTTGCAGCATACAGTGAGGAAGAAGGCATGGAGAGATCGAATGAAATCAGGCTGAGTCTGCATTTCCCTTGGGGTTATTCACCCATATCATTTGTATCCTAGGAACCCTCTTCCCTCCCCCAGCTCCGTTCCCACACAAGGAGAGACCACCCCGTCCTGCAAAGGCTGTGTCATTCTTATCAGGCACAGTGGAACCCCAAACGGATCAAACCCACAGCACTCTTGTTTCAGGCAAAACAAGATTCAGCTCAGCTCGAGTCAAGTTTGCAGAATCGGAGTCGTGTGGCCCCCTTAACGTGGTAAAGCAGCACCGGTGGGGGTTTCACCCACCCCTATCCCTCGCTGGGAGCTCCCAGGTCCCCGAGGATGCACCAGGATGCTCAGGCGCTCAGCCCAGACAGCGCTGTCCCTCCCACCCGGCTGCCAGGTCTTTCTTTTCCAGTGCATCAGGATTCTCGCTATACAGGGGTGCTGCCTCTATGTCAGCAGCAGCCCCTGAGCTCCAGTCCGAGCCCTCCCCCTCCTCTCTCTGGCCGCTGCTGGGAAAGGGAGAGCCCCCCGACCCGCGGGGAGGACGGAGCCACAAAGGCCCGTCCGGCGGGGATACCGCGCCCGCCGCAGCGCCCCGGCGC
>VXBT01006918.1:0-38882 GCA_013400235.1 Oriolus oriolus | reverse complement strand
GAGGGGAAGAGGCTGCGCGCCCGGCCCGGCGCTGACGGGCTTCCCGCGCCGGCTGCGGGGCTGCGCCGCCCCTCCCCGCCCGCTCCCGCAGCCGCACAAGGCACCGGAGGGCGCGGCGGGGGGGCCGCCTGCGAGGGGCGGCCCGGCCCCAGATGCGGATTTCACGGCCACTGAAGCGGAAACCCCTCCGTGGTGACAGCCATAGAAAGAGACCCCTCTCTGCGGCCGGAGGTGACAGCCCGCCTCAGCCCTGTGCGCCGGGAAGGGGTGCTGGAGTCCTGCGGGAGACGGAGCCGTGAGGAGGCTGCGAAGGTTACGGCGGCCGTTCCCCGGGGGGCCCGGGGGNGGGTTGCCAGGGGAGCGTAGGTACAGCTAACCCCGACAGTCAGAAATCATGAACGGGTCCCCCGACATCATGAGTTACGTGCTGGCTTGTACGGCATGGGATTCTTTTTATTTGACTTCGGAGTGAACTCTCCCACATGGTTCTGCAGTGCTGTCAGGCCAGAACTTCTTGTTTCCAGTGATTTTTAGCTACTTGTCTCCAGGACCTGGGAGAGAGACACCCCTACTGTCATTTGATCCATGATGAAGTTTCAGGGTTTTCCAAACTAAGTAAGAAGCCATTACAAACCCGAGAGGATAAAAATTAGGCTGATATTGTCCCGTGAGCAATCCTGGAGCCAGAAAATATTTTTCCTGTTGTCCACCCATGCTTCATGGCATAATTCTCCTTTACTTTCCAGCCTCAGCAGCCATTCACATTTTGAAAGCAGTGCCGGCATTTCATGTGAAATAAATAAGGGCATTCACTCCAAGCACAGCCTCGGTTTCTTGCTGACTCCTGGGCTCAGGAGGTCACTGATATTCATGACAGTGTAAAATCCACCCAAAGTTCTCCCAAATCCCCTCACCAAAGCAGCTGCTCATGCAAGGTGGGATCCCTGTGAAAGCCCAGAGGACCAGGGAATTTTGAAGCAAAGCCCCCGACACTGCAGGTGCTTACTCAGCACCTCCCTCTATGTTCCCTGGTTTCTTGCTCTCACGGCATTTGCTCTGTTCCCTGTAAGCTTTATGGCCTCTGAGGACAGAAGGTGTGGCACAAAAGTTAAAGCAGTAAATTTCTTCACATCTGCACACCTGACTCATCTCAAAAGCCTTCACCCACCCTTTACACACTTAAAGACTATCTCATCATGAAATCTACTGTCTCATCCAGGGAAAATGCAGAACTCATTTCTCCCGCCTCCCAAAATCAGCTGCACAAAGGGATTTGCTAAACTGTTGAGGAGGAGAGAGGGAAGGAGCACGCTGGGATGGTGGGACAGCAGCGCATTCCACTGCTCACATCAGTGTAACCTTCTGCTCTTGGGGACGCACAGTGACGTGGGGAACCCTCATACAATCTCCAAAGCCAAGGGCAGTGTGCGGTGGGACAGCGGGCACTGGAATTGCCCCTTCCTGCTCTTCCCTCAGCTCCACGCCAGGCAACAAAGGGGAACATCTGGCCAAGAGTCAGCTTTAATTACCTATTCAGAGTCAGGCTGCATATTTATGCTGTCATTAAACAGCCTCTGAAATAAGAAACCAAACAACTCTAATACTTGGTTTCCTGACAAGAGACTTAAATAGCACAAACTTTCGCTTCAGAGTAAATGCACTTCAATAGCAATTAATGGTAGGCTTTAAACATGTATTGAGGTAATTAACAAAGGCAGAGGAAAAGAAAAGAAGCAACCAAGAAACATGTAAACACATATCCAAATCATATACTTTCTGGGAAAAAATATAGTACTCAGGCTAGTTTTTAATGATCCCTCAAGCAACAGGACAACACACACAAAAATAGCATTCACTGGGTACAGACAGCTTTCCGAATGTCACGGCAGTGACTACGTTATTCAATATCAAGCCAGGTTGCCTAAGTTACACACGGAGCTGTAGGTGTTGTGAATAATGCAGAGGGAGAATATTTGAAGACATGTGACTGACTGCTAGTTTCAGAAATTAGACCCTTTTTCAGAGAGCTTAGTATGTCCTGTTAAAGCCTAATGAGAGGAACCACATTAAAAAAAAAAAGGCATTTGAAGTAAAATTAGATTCTCAACCTGAAATATAAAATTAAGAACTAAGGCCCTGTTAATTTAAATTTGTTTTATAAAGCAAAAAAATCATAGAAAAATAAATTATAGAAAAATAAAATATTGCATTTTTTTCTCTCTTCATGTCTCTCTCCCTTGCAAATGAAAAAAAAAGTACAATTCATATGAAAGAAAAACACTTTTTGAAAAGGTCACCATCTCAAATGAGCCTGCCCTGGGGCTGAAAAGGCTTCATTTTTGTTACTTACTCCATAGGAAGTTTGTCATTCTTATGGTCATTTTGAAAGGTTGTTTGGAATCTGTGGTTTTAATGGTCATCTTATAAGCATAACAGAAAATGAGTCAAAATATAGTGATTAAAATGTAAAAATGGATGGTCAGATTTTGAAAAGGATGGCACAAGTCAAGTCACCTACATCCTCTGAACACCTGTTCTTACAAACACCTTAGCTTGTCCCTTGCACAAGATTCAGCTTTAGTGTGGGTCTGGAAAGAATTTCTTTCCTTCTCAGGGAACTAACATCAGCTGGCTTAGTGCACTACAGGGGAGTAGCAGCACAAAGGAAGAACCTTTTTTTGACCCTGAAATATCAATGTGATTTTGTGTCAGACAGCCAAGGCACCCATCAGTGTTCAACTCAAGCACCAACTCAGTTGTTACGGTGTTACTCTGACTATGGAGCAAAGCATGATTTCTGCAGTAGCTTGGTGCGGTGTCTGCTTTAAGTTCCCCCTTGCATCTGCTTGAGACTGAACACCTCTCAGGAACAATCAAGAAGTGATTTAATGCACTGTACTCTTAATCTGCAGCCTAGGTGATCCCCAGAAAGCTGCAGCCTCAAACCGTTCCATTCATCACACAAAGGCTTCAGATACACTGGCATAAACTGACAGTACAAGAAAAATAGCTGCTTAACCTAGCTCTGATTTTAGCAGAGCTACCCCAAGCATGTTATCCATTAGCATCAATAAAAATTTCATGAGAGAATTGGAGATCACCACAATGTCCTCTCAGGGCCATTCCCACACGCTGTAAGAGCTGCACAAAACTGGGGCTGGTCAGTGAAAAGAGCTATGTGCTTCTCACTCGTGAGTATGGGAGTCTAAGTGAGGCACTGATGGGGTAGCACTGAGAATCAGTGAGCTGGAAACACCAGGCACGGAGATCTGGAAGAAATACACGCATTTGAATATTGTTTTCAATGCACCTGGCAGCAGGATGTACAGACATTACCACAGACACAGAAACCAGTGAGCCACTGAAGCCCAACACCCAGTCCAACACTGGCACCAGGGACAGGTCAATCTTTAAAAACTACACCGCATTTAAAACAAAAGAATAGAAGGCAGGTAAGCATGCTTTGCATCTTGGCAGCTCAGGAACCCCTCATCAAGCACTGTGTTCATCTGCTCAACAAAAATTCCTAGGGTAATGGTATCTGACTTCAAAATTTCCTCTTATGTAGTTTCTGGAGCATCAATACAATAAACATACAATACCTGGTTTCAGTTTGCCACCTGCATAACTATTATTGCAGTCTCCTCCTTCATTCCAGCTGTTCAATTTTTAACCTTTACAGCACTTTAACCTCTCCAGTTCGGCTTATTCCTGTGATAAAAACTTAGAAATTATTTTTATTACGGAGCCAACTAGCAATCTGTTTCCCTAGATGCAATTTTATCTTTCCCTTTCCTAAAAACAGCCTTTTATTTTAATACTCAAGACATCTCTGTAAAGATAAGAAGAACAAAAAACTATTCATCACTATCACTCCTTTCAATGAAGAAGCTTATTGTGCACAAAGGAACATGGAGGGTTTCTTCAAAAGGAGCAGGTTATATAATTTTCACCTGTCTTTTATATATTTCTCATCCTCAGTATCCCAACATCTGTTGGAAGTGTATCACTCAGAAAACACTGCCTGCAAAGAATTCTCCAGCATTGCTCAGCAGGATGGTTTTTCGGGAAAACTGCTGGGCTGGAGACACTGAAAGTGTGTGGTGCTCACAGATCTCTGGCTCACTTACTCATCTCGAGAGTACTTTCAAGCATGACAGTCCTCACACTGTTTGGGTGTGTCCAGCACTCCCAAAATATAAATGTTCTGTGGTCTCCTCGTGGATCCCAATGGTCTGTGGTAGCTGCTGTGTCCACAGAACTTAAACATAAGTTCAGTCCCAAAAAGTCTCCACTCATGCTGTATGTCCCAAACACCTTTTTTGCCTTAAATTCATTGCCCTTCCTCTACTTTGGATACGTTAAAGACAAAGCAAAACAAAAAAAAAACCCCACAAACCCCAAACAAACAAACAAAATCCCAGAAGAAACAGATTTATTATATAACAGCATTGTCACCCCATCATCTATTACTCTCCAAACGTGCACCCATCCATATACAGTAAAAAGTGCTGTTCTGTCAAGGCATTTTAAAATATCAACCAGATTGTGCATCCATATTGGCTTGTTTCACCACTCATTTCTCATCACTCTAATAGAAACAAAGCTCCAAATGCATCAGACAATAAATTTAGTTTTGTGACCTGGTTCCTGTGAATGTGTACGCTGCTCAAGTAGGTGATGAGCATTCTGGCTCCCACTGAAGTCAATAAAAGTGGCAGATGGCTCAGCCACCTCTAAAACCAAGGATCTACAGTTGGGTAGGACAAATTTCTGCTAAATCATGCCTACCTTATGTTTTATTTCTCTGTTCCAGAGAAAGTTGTACCCCTCAGGAGGCAAGTTTAGGTAATATTGTTCACACCCTCGCTTTGCAGACTGCTTCACGGAATTATACAGCATTAGCAAAAGTGCAGGGTTATTTGCAGTGCAGGTAAGAGTTCTGTCCCTTAAAAATATCCTGCACCAGCTCAAGAATACAGAATTTGCCAGTGTAATGGGGAAGGGACTCAGAGAATTGTCAGACTCAACAAGTGACGTGGGAGCACATTCTCTCACTGTGCACCTGTGATAGATAAAAATGTCATCACAGAAATACGCAGAACATATGAGAGTTACCAGGCTCCTTCCTGACTGCTTTCTGAAGCTTCCTGTGGTCCAGTTAAATACTAGAAAGAAAAGGCAGCATGCTGAAAGACAAGCAACACATGATTGACATGATACCCAAAACAAATCGAATCTGAGGGGAAAATCTGAATCTAGAATTATGTGTAGTCTCTGCAGATTGATTACTCATAGGAAAGAGACATTTAGGTTTTATGTAGGGAGACATCAGCTTAATGGTTTTGGTTTTTTTTTCCCTAAGGTGTTTGAGAAACTGTGTGGGGAATATCCAAACCTAATAAAAACGTCACCCAGATCCTCCAGAATAGTACAGAATAAACTGGAAAAGTGGGAACTGGGATGCACATCGTATTTCATCCATCTCACCCTCTGTCTAGGGGGTAGAAGTGATCGCACTGAGACACACACGTACTGAGGAATAAAAGAAGTTTAAAGGCCAACTGCAGAAATGCAGGTGAGCAAAGTCATAGAGAAAATGAGAAATAACACAAGAAGCTACTTGCAGTATACAGAGGAATCTGTAGCTCCACCTAAGGCTGGACAAACTGATTACTTACTGGAGTAAATCCTAATGAATTCCATTGACCTCCAGCTTCCATCTGACATTTAACAATGCAGCAGGACTGGGACATTTTAGATTTTGCAGGGAAATGGAAAATAAGCAAAAACCCCTGACACTCTTAAGAAGTGCTTGGTAAATATTGAAATTTTTTTATGATTACAAATATATTTTGATAGATTTTACACTCTTTAACATTTCATATATATGAACATCATCTATATGAACATTATATAATTTGAATTTGACTTCTAAGAATATTATTCAAAAATAAAAGGCTAAGCTCTTGTAACGAATGTTTTACAAAGATATGTCTTAGGAATGCTCATGAAATACAAATCTGCAGATACAAGTGATGTTGGATATTTTCAGAGCATAACTTCTAAAAAAATATTTGATAGAATACTAAATTTAGAACATCAAATGGTACTATTTCTTCAGTCATGGGCAGAAATAGCACAGTAAATCAATACAGGAAGGAAAAATATAAATGCTCCTAGACATAGTAGAAATAGATATTTTAGGATGAATCCACTGGTTGAAGTATGTCCTTATAAAACATTTGAGAAAATTCTGATAACTAACACATTTGTAAAAATTAAAAGGCTAAATCATCAGTCAGTCACCACTGTGAGTAATTTAGTTACTCTTGGTTACAATGTCTGAAATGAATGGTGTCAAGAGCATCACCGACATTTTCTCAAAATCTTGATGTGCTCTCTGCACATTCTCTTTTAATACCACATAGTTCTATTTTTGGAATCTTTAATGAGGGCATGCACATATAAATGGAAGTACAGAATATCCCAAATGAACAGAGGGAGGTTTTCCACTCAATGTCTAATTTATCCCACCACAGCTTGTATGAGACCTATGATAATTTTTTTCCTCCCTAATCACTAAAGGGATGCAAATTCCATGAGATTATACCATTCTATCCCTTGTTTTAAAATCTCTCCGGGGAAAGACATCAAAACCATTTTTTTACAATTTCTGAGCGTGGAGTCTAGTATGCTAAAATAAAGACTATGAATCAATAAGTTGTATTATTCCTGCAAAGAGGAGGGAATACCATGAGTAGTAGCAAGTAAGTAAAAAGTCAAATTATATCATAAGTAACAATCCAACAGTCATCTAACAAAGACATGACTATTTTTAAGGAAAGTAGTTCATCTTACAAGATTAGCATCACAGAAATATCCAATGTATCGAGCTTCTATAAATGAATACTGACTTAATTACAACAGCTACATAAAAAATGGAAGCAAATACAAGCCATTTCCTGAATTTACACAAATGTAAACAAGAATACAATTTGTATCTGGCTTCAGAATTCAGTAATTAGGAAAAAAAGATGGCAGAGCTCTACTGTCTTAAAATGTCCTTGTGATCAGAAACCATGGTTCAAATCTTGCTTTGGTGAAACATAAAGCTGTGTCTTGGAAAGTCCTTTATTTTGTCATTCTCATTTAAATACAACAAACTGCACCAAAATCTTTAAACTGGCACATACGATGCAAGAAAAATCCTTCCTCCTATTAAATCTCTTGGATTTGCTTGAGGTATTTTCAATAATGATTTATTATTCTAGTCTTCTTTTCCAGCAGAAAAGAATGTTGTTGACATTCCTCTAAGTGTTTAGCCTACATTATTACTAAACTGCTCAGGTCTGGTAATTCAATAAACTAAGAATTTGTTCAGGAGAAAAACTAATACTCATTTAAACATTGCCACTTTCTTAAACTTAACTACCAGAAAAATGTTGCTTTAATCCCTTGAAGAAACATAATGCAATCATATTAATTTGCTTTTTCATTGACAAAAGAAGAATCCTATTGCAGTCACTATTCTGTGTATACATGTGTGCCTTACAAAGCCAGGATTTTCACTGAGCATAAGAATACTGCAGGCCTTTTTGTACCTGAGACATGAGGGCAAACCCTGGTTGCACCTTCTTTCATCTGGATCCAAAGTCTTTTTAAATCAATGGAATATCTCCCAGTGATTTTTTAAAATTTTATTTCAATAATTTTAAATTAGGTGATAGCTGCCTTTGTGCCTGGGAACTGTATAATAGAGGGTGTAACGTGTGCTGATGTTTTCAGTGCAGGTATTCTATAGCCAGCACATCCTTCACCTCTGCTATTACACAGGAACTGTGTGTGCATCCCCACAATGACTGTCACAGAATTTGGATTCAGGTGTTTTAAGAAGGCCGCTCCACATTAGGAATTTGGATTTAAAAAAGCAGGGACAGGTCATGCTGAAAAGGAGACTGGATTGCTTTGAGCATCCTGCAACACCAGCATGTCTCAGGAAGGACGTTTGGAAATCCAAACAGAGGAAATGCACTGAGATTAATTCACTCACACCTCTGATGATCTTTGTCCATCCAAGATCTCCTGGCTTTGAAACACAGGGAAATGAAAGCAAATGTAGGGGCTTCTTTAAATCAGTTCTGCAAAAAGTATATGTCATATGGGCAGGGTGCAAGCACAGTAAAAAAGCCATCACCGCAGGAAACTGCATTTGGTTTGTTTGGAATGGCAGCATAACATTTCTTGTAAAAGAAATGCTTGACAGTGTTTATAAATAGTGAAATATGTGTAAAAATACTCTTCAAATCTATTTGACATCTCTCTTCCAAAGGACTGCATTTTTGGCTGAGTTGTATTTTCAATCTTTTGCCTTAAGCTTGCATATGACTGCTCTGTTATTTAGAAAGTAGTGACCTTCTTTTACTAATATAAAGAATGGGCAATTTTAAATTGAAATGTACAAAACTACTGCCATAAAATTATAATTTAGTGCAGTGCTCGATGCAGAAGCAGTCCTCCTCCTGGAACGTCCTCCAAAGAAATGGAAAAAAACCAGTCAGAGATGACAAGTTTATATCAAAGCAAATGGTTCACTAACATAATTCTGGTGCTAGCATAAAAGTAGGTCTTCAGATTCTGTGACTTAAACAAAAATGGGTAGCAAACAAAAACAAAACAAAAAAAAAACCCAAAGCAACAAAACTATGAAGGTACTGCTAAAGGAACAGCAGGAGCACATGGTGAGAAATTTACAGTGAGGAGTCATGGCCTGGAGAAGAACAAGCATGAGGAGATAAGAATAGTATTTTTGAAAACAAGGTCATTGCAGAAAAGGTTTCAGATTCCAGACTATGTTTATAGCCTTTGGTGTCAAGCTGCCTAAGAACAGATTCAGGACTGATTTTGTAAAAGTAAATTCTCTCTGTCATCCTTTTTCTCACCCGAGGTGCTATCTGTCGAGGCCTATAAACTTCACTGTAGATAGATTATGTTAATAAGACATGAAATAATGTATATGGCTACAGGGAAAATACAGGGTGCTTGTATCAAATACATTTTCCTGTTCACCGATGCAAGATCTGAGGGGCACTTTCTGCAGATAAATGGGCTTGGAATTGTGTTAATTTAAAAATGTGTTCCCAGTTACAAACAGATCATGCAGACAATGGACATGTCAGCAATCTGAACGTTGCCATGAACAGCTCTTTATAGTCACCCTTCCTTCTTCAAACTTTTCAATACTGGATATCCAGTATAATCCATACAAGAGCAGCACACTTAACTCTCATCTTCTCAATTTGGCACTTGACATAACTTAAATGAGGGGTTATAAAGTCAGTTTTTCACAGGAATCTGTAACTCATTTTCAATAGCACTGCATGGGAGCTGTGAGGGTTCTGTATCCCTCAAGACTTAAGGTGGGGACAACAATAGTTCATAAGTGCTCACTAATTCTGAATGGTTAATTTTAGATTTTCAAAGAGCCAAACTTACTGCTGCTTTCTCTGAGCTGCAGCTGCTGAACATCAGAGAGAGCATTTATTGTACTTGGATATAGCTAGATGCCTATCTTGATTTTCAAACCCACAGAGGCACCTAATCCTTAGTGAAAATCACAGGAGATAATTGTAAAATTGCTCTTCAAAGCCAGCTGTAAAGTCATCTCATTTCTAGGTCCTTTGACAACTTTACTGGCACAAGTGTACTTCCCTGTAATAGATACTTCTGTGTACTCATGCGTTTGCAAGATTTTAGAGTCTGTTAGCAATTACAAGGATTTTTGCTGGAAAGAAAATTAAGTTTGCCTTGAGGTAGCTGTCTTAAATCCGTGACTTCCTACAGGCATTTGCAGTTTTAAGGACCTTGAATGACTGGATACATACAGTTAGACAAAGAAGGAAGCAGTTGTACTTATCTTTGAAATCTTGTGTGTTATGTGCGAACAGGTTTTATGTGGATACATACCATAATTTCCCATCAATGTGGTAAAGTTTATAGGCAAAAGTACAATTTTAGATGAGTAATTACAATCGTTATTCCTTTCAATCCACTGCTAAGTCTCCTCTTTATACATTCTTCTGTTTGTAATGTTTCTTTATGTGTGGCTGGCCCTCCTTAACCGGTACAGCTGAGCAGGAGCACCAGATAAGAGTGATGGACTGGCCTCTTTCTAAGTTCCTTTGTTCACCAGTCAGGGACCGCTGCTCTCACCAAGTCCTACTGTAGCATATTTCTAAGTCTGTAGGTACCTGAATTACTGCCAGCTGGCAGATGCTGATACTCTTGCACAGCTAATAAGCTGCCTGCAGCTTCAGCTCCAGCTGGGGCCTCAGGAACAGAAGCAGGATTTTGAAAGTGTGACTTTCTGTGTTTTCATTGCCTGTGCTTTCTGATCCTTTTAGATGCTTTGAGCACACCTAAGCCGAAAGCTGTCCAGATGTCTGTGGTGGGAGAGAGAGGTGCCTGTCAAACAGGTGTTCTAACAGGGAGACTTGAAATTTCTCTTTCTATCAAGATACAGTGGTTCAGGATCTTTCCAAGTCAAGCTGAGGAAATCCCAGCATTCTGCAGGCATATCTACCACTTCCTTCATGTCTCCTGTTCACACACTCATGGTAGCTTCATACACTGTGGTTTAGACATACCCCTAATTCTAGTAAATCCCCACGTGTTCAGGAATCCCAGTGGAAGTGTCTGCTTGCTCCAAGACCATCTTAGTTCTCATCACAGTTCTTGATCTTCCTGTCTTGTTCACTCAGATTTTCTCTCCACACAGCTGACACATGTGGGGCTCATGGGTTGCTCAATTTTTCCCTATAAACTGCTTGAGGGAATTCCTAAACTGAGGACTCAGTTTAGCTATGAGGCTCACTGGAGACATGGAGAAAGGCCATGCCAGGGACTGAAGTGTTCAAATACCTTTAAAGGTCTAGGTTGAAGCCAGCTGGATTTCTTTTTATCCCAGCAAGAGGTCTTTTAAATACCTTCATGTAAGTAATGTCACTTGTCACAATAAATAAATCACAGCAATAAGCCTGGAAAGCACTTTACATTTTAAATCTTTAAGGGAAAGCTCACCTAAACTCTCCCTAAAATACAAAATCTAATGAGAATTCGGAAGAGTTAGTTAGTGCCAGTGTGAGATACCCACGCTGAATAGAAGAGATGCAATAGTATGAATCCATTGAGGGATAAATTTCTGCTCAGTATCTTTGTTTTCAGGTAACCAACAGGCAGACCTCAACTTCAGACTTGTTTGTCTGACAGCCATCCCCACAAACCAGCAGGCATTCTACCCCCACTAACTTAAAAACCTACAAAACTTGGCTAAAAAGGCCCAATTTAATTTCTTTGCAGAATTTCCACAGTTGCTTGCTCCTTCCTACTGAAAACAATCATGTCTGCAGGAAAATCCATGAGAACAGAGAAATATTATGCTCAATATCAAAAGCTCAAAAGGTGCACAACATGCAAGTTAAACACATGCCCATTGGCTCAAAGTTCCCTAAATCCTTGTATCCACCTCCCTCAAGGTTTAAAGCAGGGAAAGGATGCACATGAGGCTCTAAGCCTATGCTCTTACTGTAACATCAACTTCTGCAGTTAGAAGTCATCCAGACGGATGACTTCAAAATCATGCTGGATCCAAATTCTTCAGGACTCTGAATGCTGGAATCATTGTCTTTAAATAAGGCAGCAACCACTTTCCATGGCAGGCAAAGTTTCCAATGATTGCAGTGTGTTACTCCAGATACCGTGTACTCCACTAATCTCCCCAGGAGGTGGTGGAAGCACAGAAAACTCTGTAAGGCCAGCCTCTGAAAGGAAAGGCTGCAGACTCTTGGGCAAACGCAGATGATAAAAGCATTCCTGGCAGCTGTTGCTATCTAAGCATTCTGGAACAGTCAAGGACATCTTCAGAATGGCACAATATCATCTTCAGAAATCCACTCCCACTATCTGTTTTGTTCGTGCAGTGCTTGTTTTGCCCCTCAGCAACCTTGCATGACCCTCTTTAAAGCTAATGGACGTTAAACATACTCAGGCAAGAACAAAATGGAAATCAACTCCTTGCAAAACGTACATAATCTTTGGGTTGACAGGCAAGCCTGAATCCAGTAACATTTTTGGATAAACATCGCTTTGATTTGCCCCTCCAGACCCAAACATGTAAAATAGAACCAAAACCACAATTGCTGACATGTTGTTGATGAACTGAACATATGCTAAAAGCAGAAACAAAACCACACACAAAATCCAAATGCAAGATCAACAAAAATCTGAACAAAAATCGCAACCAATCTGAGAGAACATAAGTTTGAGATCATGCACTTACATTTCACAAAAGCCACAATGCTCAGACCAAACCCTTTGTGTCCCAAGGCCTGAATTTTACAATAAATTTGTATCCTTAGGTTACCTTTTATTCTCAGGCATAAATGAAGCAGCCTGGAGTTTTCATTCAGTGCTCTCTACAAGTAAACCTGTAAGCACTCAACCACTGACAAAAGTACTCATGCCTTTTCAGTGTTACAGTCACTGTACCTGCTTTTGGGCATCTCCGTGCGTGGCAGACAACACACCTGAAAAAGTGTTATGACAGGAGCTCCAGAAACACAGAGCCAGGGCTTTCTTAATAGCCAGTGACACTGTTGCAGCCAATTAATCTGTGCCTTTTGATGGGATCTTTTTCCTTCAGCCAAGTTGATATGCAAGCTTAACTTTGTGGGGGAAATCAGTCAAGTTCTGCTGACAATTCCAGCAGTGTAAACCTGAAGCCAGTTCACTGTTCTATTCCCAATGTTACAGAAGCACAAGACAGCCCTGTGAAAGGTGATGTATATCTAGAATCTGGGAAAGCTGAAAGATTACATTTTAGATAAGCAGCAATGTCCCAATGGTGCATAAGGAAAACAAACGCAAGGAAGCTTCAGGAAGAATGATTTGAATATTCTGTACATGCTGTAAATTCAAAATAAAAGGTGTTGAACTCTTCTACCACCTGCAAACTCTGACCAGTCAGAGTCAGTGAGCAAGGAGTTCTCAAACAACTGTAGTGAACAGCTTCCAGCTGCACATAAGTGGAAAAAATCTGACCTTTCCTTTCCCAAACTGAGCCAAAAGATCTCATGTATCTAATACATAAATAGGTGCATAAACACACATCATTTAAGAACTGTGTTGATAGTTCCTTGTCTTTTCCCATAGAAAAGATTTTCAGAAGCAAAAGGATGGAGGAGCCCTAAATTCTCACCTTCTTTTGGAAAATCTCTGCTCAAATATCATCACTGGAAAGTCCTTACTCTTTTAAGGTGTTTGTTTTGCATGTTGTATTAACTATCCCATAGATTAGATTGTTGAAAATTCCTAATGCTATTTCGATGCTATGAAACACATTAGCACTGGTGTTTTCTCTGGACGGCTCCTTTAATCCTTTCCTAGTGGCCCTTCAGTGTTATTTTTTTAAAGTAGTTTACTGCTTTTTCTGAATCATGCTGCTCTTTTAATCTCTTGCTGAACCTGCTGTTCTCTTTGTGATAACTATGTTATGTCTTGAGCTACATTAAGATGACTTGGAAATTGAGAAACAGGATTAAATCTTTGTTGTTAGTCTTTATGACTGTAACAAAGCCTAATGGGAAATTGGAAGGGATTCAGAGAAGGGTGAAAATTATTGAGGTGCTTAGGTAGAACGTGTTTAATTGCCTTCAGAAGGCAGCAGCTCACTAACATGGGTGTAACCAGTGTTACCCAACCTTCGACATGAATCCGAGGAATATGGGGTCAGACTCACAGTAATGGGAGATCCTTTTTTACTGTTAAAAAAATCTGTAATGGGATAAAAGGATGAAAATTGTTTATACTAAATACCAGAAAGTGTCTTAAAACTTTAAATCTGATGTTATGAACAGATGATGTCACCTAAGAAATAGTTTGGAGATAGGAGTGGGCGGCTGCTGTCAACTGCCCACCCAGGCTGCAGCCTGTCCCTAAGGCACTCTCAAGAAAGGCATGGCCCAAGCAGCTCCCGGACTTTGTGACCTGCTCTGCTGCACAGCTGGTATCCCACTGGCTGGAAATCAGCCTTCGTGTTCACTGTGAGGTGCTGCACATACTGGCTGCACCTGTGCAAGTCCTTCTTAATGCCTGTGGTTGCATAATTGCCTGTAAACCCACAGAGCTGGGATTTTTGTGTGGCTCCTAAAGAAAGCTGTGCTACACAACCCAGCAGAGTTTAAAGCTCAAACATTTTACCCACCTTTGAAAATCTCAGCCAAAATGACTGGTTTGGTTTCCTTAAAAACAGCCCGTCTCACCAATCTGTGTAACAGCTAAGATTCATCAGGCCTTAAACAACAACAGTTCTCCATTCAGAACTGTTTAGGGGGAGGGAAGGAGTCTTAATTCTGGAGTTTGCTTTGCCTCCAATCTAGCAGAACTCGACTATCAAACCACACTGGGGCACTCCTTCATTACACATTGGAAGAAAGTTAAATTTCAACAAATGTGAGAGGAGGGAGGGATGGGCTGTCCCCCACTGGAACCCCTGTCACACTCTTCGCATACCGCATTTTGCAATTGTTTTAAAACTATGCTGAGGATTATGGATAAGAATATTTTAAGCCAAATAAATAACTGGGACAGAACAATTTTGCAGTATCATTCTCCCCCCTCTCCTTTCTTTTTGCTTTGAACAGCTAAGACCATTGCAGAGAGTATTTGACTTGGCAGTTAATCACGAAGGCAAAAGGTCATGTACAAAATCTTAACTTCCGAGAAACACTCAGTTCAGCAGTTGCCACTAATTGACACCAAGAAAAGATCAGACTCCAAGCACTCAGACACTCCATTTCTCCCTATCTGTCAGTGAGTTAATTGCTGCCTCTTTCTCCACCTCAGGAGAGGCACTGGCCACTGATGAAACCAGAGTGCCCAGCTTTTGAAGGGAGTCACACATATTGACTCAGACTTTTGCAAGGGACCCTTCAAAGGCCATTCTGTGGTGCTTCTTACAAAACACATTAAAATTGTGATCTTTCTTTGCTGTCCCTAATTATAAGGCTAATCCAATTCTCACTAAATGCTACAACAGTTTTAACATTGGCTCCAGCAGGAGTTGGAAAGTGGAGCTATATTTAGCATCCAAAGATGATCTACTGTTCACAAGGTCACGGAGTCTGGAACTGGGAAGAAGCTGCCACTTCTCCAAGTTACTCTCATGCTGCAGCATTTATTGGAAAGAAGGTTCTGTTGCTTTTCAAAGAGCTTCTTTGTGGATATATTTAACCAGATCCTTGGGAAAATCCTCCTAGTGCTAAAATTAGAATTCGATGAGCCTAAAAGACAAAAGTTTCTGTAACCTTAGGTAAAAGTACATTCAGCAAAGTTGGTGTTCAGCCCAGTTTAGCAGAGTCCTTGTCTTTAGCCAACAGCACACTGCCATCGTGTGGTTCAGGCTGTCACCGGCAACTGGTGGAATACCGGGTTGTTTTCACAGAGCTTGCCCTGTTTTAATTTCTATTATGCTAATGATGTACCAACTTTGTGCTTTCGGGGAATTTATTGAAAGGTGGGGGTTTTTTAAAAATGAAGCAATTAATGTCATTCCCTCTTCAGACTAAAAGAGTTTAAAATGTTTGATGACGTTATTCAAAATTAACAGTGTGTTGTTTACTTTACTTTAATAGTGGGCTATTTCTAATGTAGACCAGTGGCATCCTTCCATTTCCTTCAATTAAATGTCTGGGTTCTTTGAGTAATTATAGTATTTTTTATGTATGTGTCTTCATGCACATAACTTTACTGATATGTTCAGTTGCTTCTCTAAGTTGAGAAAGAACAAATGGATTTCTATTCCCTCAATCCTGTCTTCTAATAATAACCTGCCACTCCTCTCCCAGTTTATATTTGTGCCTGGTTTTACTCCATCTGAAGTGAAGAACCCAGCTTTTGGGCTTGTCCAATTTCATCCAATGAATCATTGCCCAACACTCCAATCTGTCAAGATCCATCTTAAATGTGTCTTGTTCCTCAAGAGAGTCAACAGCACCTCTGAGTTTGGTATCAGCAAATGTGCTCATGGTGCATTCCATTCCTACATCCAGATTGTTGATAAATATATTGAACAGCAATGGCCCTGAAATTGAACTCTGAGGAACACTGATGATATTCTGGTGTGGTATTTTTTAGGAATTTGACTTTGAGATGGTAGGCTATCACCAGTTGTCACTCATAGCTGTTACTGCACAGTGAACAAGCAACAGCTCACTTTAAAAGGCTGTCTTTATTTTTATTCACAAGGATTGCAGCAGCACCTCCAAAGGACACTCGGTTGTTACTATCAAATAAACAACTTGCCTGGAGAAGATAGCATTCAAAATTCATACCAGGTATTTGTTATTGCATGTCCATGGAAAAAGGGCTTCCTGACTCAATCACTACCCCAATTACATGACATCCTGGAATGTATTAAATATTTTTCTGATCTAAAATTAATAAAAAGTCAAATTTGCTTTCCTTCTGCCACTTCTGTATTCACACATGTAAAATTATTTACGTTCATACAATTATGTATATATAAACATATACATTACATATACATAAACATTTACATTATCTTTATATATTCACTTTCCTTTTTTCATAGTGTAGCCCTTAACTGTGAGGACAGATACACTGGAATATCCCACAGATTGTTCAATGTGTTATGCCATACACTGTATTACATCCTTGTCCATTATGTTCCAGAAAACACCGTTTATAAAGAAATCTTTCACAGACCCTCCCCCTTCCCACCTGCGCTGTTGTGTTCCGTGTGTGTGTGCGGGACGTGCCGCTGGACACAGCGATCCAGAGGAGGGCGTCCTGTTGCTTTGGAAAGTGACCGTGTCCCTGGAGCGCAGCCCAGGCCCGGCAGAGATCCGGGGTAAACAACCCCAAACCAGCAGCGGGAGGCAGGAGAGCGCAGGAAGCCAGGACAGCGCGTTCCCCCCTCCTGGGCACGCCGAGTGCTCGCTGTTCCCCGGGCCCTGGGGGGCGGCTTCCCTCCCGCATCCCTGCGCTCCCCGGCATCGGGGAGCTCTCCGACTGCCTGCACGCCCAGCCTTTCCCTTGCTCTTCCTTGGACTTCTCCAACCAGATCATCACACAACGCTTCGATTTCAAGAAGTTTGGCAGCGCAAGAGCTCTGGAGTGAAAGGTGAAGATTTTGAAACCGGTCGGTTGTCTGTGCTGCTTAACACCAATTGCTTCTCAGAATTTTAGACTGAACTCGCTGAAAACCTGTATTTAATATTGAGCCTGAGCCAGTTCCTATCAGAAAAGAGCTCCCATATCCCTTTATGAAAAAGACTGTTCAAAATTGGACACTCAGCAGGCCATACAATCATTAAAAATATCCCTTTTGTAAACAGATACCAGAAGAGACATCCCAAACATGAGCTCAGGTGGTCAGAGCACGGTAATGATAAAACCAAGGTTGTGAGTTCAATCCCTGTAGGGGCCATTCACTTAAGAGTTGGACTTGGTGATCCTTGTGGATTGCTTCCAGCTCAGAATATTTTTTGCAAAATGTTGTGAAATTTTGGGACAGGAACCAACATAAAAAGCTTATGAGAGGATTTGGATCTCTGAATTTCAAGCGAAATACCTGCAAACTCTGCCCTCTTCAACAATTTATGGGACTTATTTTATCAATCCTATGCCTTGGGAAACCCTTACGAATCATGAAGGAAAGAAATCCCGCCTCTGAATAAAAGTTCCCTTTTAAGTTTAACATCTTTCCTAAAATTAAAGAATATTTTTAAATGGGAGAAGCTAGACTTGTTAAAAAAGCTTCACTAACAGCTGGCAGGAGCCTTTGTGCTTAAAACAGTAAATATATTTCAAACCATTAAGTGATGAAAATAAAAGAACACTTATAGGAATGGCATATTTAAAGAAAATTACAATGTAGATTAATGTTGCCCTATTTAAAGTATGAAGTATTTTTAACATTATCAACTTCCATATAACTATAT
This sequence comes from Oriolus oriolus, assembly GCA_013400235.1. Classification (NCBI taxonomy): domain Eukaryota; kingdom Metazoa; phylum Chordata; class Aves; order Passeriformes; family Corvidae; genus Oriolus; species Oriolus oriolus. The sequence continues at coordinate 20,862 of VXBT01006918.1, read as the reverse complement.
TATGCAGAAATAACTATTATTGGCATTTTTAACTTCTAAATTTATTACTTTTCAATGACTTGATTTGGTAAGGATTTTTATTAAGTGAAAGCTAGGATAGCTTTCACATCTTCTCATGCATTCTGCTGCTGTATTACTGAAGTCAATGGGAGCTTTTTCATCAACTTGAGTAAAAACTGAACTTTACAGTTCCAGTCTGAGGGAGGGATCTTAGTTCATCTTGATGAAAGGTGGGTACTTTGAATTGCTAAACACAGTTTTTGATAACTTCTGGTCAAATTAATATCTTGAGGCACTTATCAAAATAGTGGACAATATCATACTCTGCTGACCTGAAATACACATTTTTACCTGTTCAAGGTTTTTAAACCTGAATTTCCTGTCTTGACCTGTCAACTCTTATGATACATAGTTAAACAGTTATGACCTTCTATTTCTATGATGTTTTATTCCACAGGACCTGCATTTCAACACTGCATGTGCTGATGCTGTGTCGGCAGCACAGTTTGCAAAATGCTCTGAGTTCCTTTCAGATGAAATATAGCATGGATTTACGGTGGTCAAGCTGACCACTAACACATCAGAGAGCTGGCATAGTCAGTTATATCTGACCAATGAAAAATCCTCATTCTTTCCACAATATTCAGCAGGTCCTGCAATTTTTCTCTCAACGGGAGACAAAATGTTAGGTTACAGAACCCTTAAAATTCCCTGCTGGATCTCACAGAATCTGCAAGTCCCACCCTGCAGAGAATGCCACTTTGCGGCAGTCTCTGCACATTCCCTGAAAGAGTTCAAATTCTTTACACCAATTGAACGCATTTCTGTCTCCTTTGAATGGCAGAGTGAATGGAGACACTTGAGAGTTCTTGGTCACAGACATTCTAATTGATCTCTTGGCTGCAGTATACTGTAATTTGTATGGAAATATGCATTTCTCTCTGGAGGCTGTCCTGCAGTGGACTAAGCACAGCCATGTCACCTAACAAGAGCACTTTATGAACCATAATTTTCTCTGTTCAAATTATATCTCTCAACTTAGGACGTGCATGAAGAACCTTTCCATATACACACACACAGAGGAGAGAACCTGTCAAAACATGTAGCTTTGATAACATTGACTCAAAACCTGAACGCTTAACAAGAGCTCTCTATGAAATCAATGGAGAAGAGGCTAAAAATCATGTTCTCTTAGGCTAAAGTGCTTTCCACAATATCTACAAGACAGCCTTAGCTGGGGTGTCCGTAGTGCAAATCTCATTAGGTAGGCTGGTAAGTTATGCACGCAGAAACAGATTTCTAAGGATTGCTCTGCAAAGAGGGGGAATTGGCAGCACACAGAGCACTTCCCTTCCTACTCCTGGTGCTGTGGGATCTGGTGAATCCCCAGCTGTGCTCTAAAGCAGACCTGTCAAGTCTCATGCACTGACTCACTCTTTTGTATTACACTCCGTCACCGCCGGCATTGCACATTTCTACACGGCGGCACCGCGGCTTCTCTCGCACTTTTGGATCCCACACATCAGATGCAGGTGGTCAGTGTGCTCGGTGATTATCTGACCAGCTGCATCTGATGGGAGGGTCAAGGAGCAGGAGAAAGGTCACAGTCCTGGCACCGCAGCTGGGGAATGTGCTCTTTAGCAGGAGCCGGTGCTGACAGGAGCCCTGCTAGAAGGCGTGCTCTCCTCTCAGGGCTGTGTGCTGCAGGATGCGGCTCTCTAATGGCTGGGCAGGTGCTTATCCCCTAACCTCGCACTGAAGGCTTGCCCCAGCACATGGAATCTCATGTCTGAAGACCAGAGACTTCAGAGGTTTGTTTCATAGGCTTAGCTTTCCCATGAGATTTCTGCAGGAGGCACGATGAGACTTCAGAGATCTGGCTGGTATTTCCACAAGAAACCTTTTGTTGACCTTACTTTTACCCTTGTGCTGTTGCTGATCAGCTGTTGTAGACATAGAAACAACAACATGAATTCTGATTTTTTTTTTTTATTTATAGAATAAAAAGGCAGTAAAGAAGTACTTATGGTGAAGGTAACAGTTGTGAACTGATTTATTACTACTTCTGAGTCTCTCTTGGTGGCAATCAAAAATTACATTTCATAAATACATGTTTGTATACAGTTACTTAAAATGAAAAAGGCAAGTTTTTCATTCCTGAGATTTTAAATGTCATCCACCCAAAAAAAGAACTGTTAACATTTTAGCTGCCCTCAGTAGAGGAGGCCAGTGACTGACATATTAAAAGCCTCAAGGCTGTAGTTATTTACAAACTTTGATTTTCTAGATTCTTACACATGTTTAATTCTGCTCATCACCATAAACCTTCCCACTCTCTTTCACTAGCTGGCATTTTAACCATGATTTTATTTATTCCTAACATTTCTTTTTCTGGCTTGATTTTTCATCACCTTCAGTACTATGCCAAGGAAGAACAAGAACAGGGAAATACCTTTATGCAGAAAACTTCCATTTGGTCTTGTGTACCATTTATTCCACACTGATGGATGCAGCAGGTTTTCACTGATGCACATGACCCTCTGTGATATTTCCATAAAAACAGGAGTAGCACGGCCTAAACAGAGGCATAATAAATTGGCAGAATTTAACAATTTTCCTCACAAATGTATCCCCAAAATCCAGTAAAATAAGACTGAGGAAAAAATTAGGTAGGCTGTGTTTTTTACATTCATTAGAATCTTACAGTTTATTAGTCAGAAGAACTCCCTTTGGCAGAGTCTTCACTGATAACCACAATTTTTTTAGGGTACCATATTTGTTGGAACATAGATATTTGTTCTTTAAGGCATTAAATCTTTCATTATACATGAAAACCACAGTCCTCACATGTAAGGAGAACTTCTGATCTTAAAGATGAATCATTTCTATTACATTGCCTGAATCTCAATTAGTAATGTGCAATTGCATTTATTTTTTCTGTACTGAGCCCTAAACATCTGCTAGGCTGGAAGATCTTCTTAGTGCATTTTTTAAATTTCTTTTCATCTAGAGGTGCAAACACAAAAAAAACCCCATAAGACACAATATACAGGCCACCCTATCCCAAAAAGTCAAATCCAATTAAAATAATAATATTATTTTGTACATGGGAGTGGATAAATCCCAAGCAGACAATATGTTTAAAACTTTAAATAGCAATTCATGTAATTCAAGTAATTAAAAAAAAACTTTGAAATGGAATGTGTAAGTTTGCTATCCATCATAGAAGGTCGTAACCAGTGGCAAAGCAACATAGAAAAGATACAAAAACTGTCCGAAGCTTCAAGAATTTAGAGTATGTTTTAAAGGCAGGTGTATTAATAACCCCCTCAGTGTGCGAGAAAACTGTATCAGTATTCAGAGGAGTCAGTAATTATGCTTAACCTTCAATAGCAGTCTGTCCACAATACGATTCTGCAGAATATAATGTGTACCTGCTTTCTCTTAGCATTTTCCTCTCTAGTTGTAGCATTTTCAGCTATCACTGTAGACTGCTATGTCTGATCAAAGTGAAATAAATATTAGTCCCTGCAGATATTGTTCACCCTCCTTTTTCCTGTGGTCAAATGAATCCAGATATTCAGGAGGAAAACCAGCCGTCAGAATTCTACACAAGATCTGAATCCTCAGTTGTCAGGTTCCACCCAAGCACTTGAGCCTTCCTGTTCCCATACCTTTATTTGCCATATTTCACCCATTATATTCCACTTGCTGCCTTTCCATGTGCTACCACCAGCTACAAGTGGGTTTGCTATTGTTATTTCACTAACCCTGAAGAAACATAACTCTGTCTTCAAAGTGATTGTACTGTTGGAGTCTGAGGCACCTCCCACGTTGTGGCTTCACTAAAACAAAGCAGGAGCAGATGAGAACTTGCTTGGCATTTTTCTGTTTTTTAAGTTGTAATCTCCATGCAAGAAGAGCTTAGGAAACCTTAAATTCTCTAGAGCAAAGCACCCCTTCTAAAAACATTCTCACCAGTTCACTTCTTTCTTAATTTTGCTCGCAGTTCTAGCAATAATTGATCTTACACACCTACTTTAACACCAGTGGAAGAAAGAATGGGATCTAGATTTCCTGCGCATTACTCAGCTTTGAGTATCCCCATGCCTCCACTTAGAAAGGAAAATGTTACTGGAAGGTTTTGGCAGATGAGCCACCTTGTGCAAAAGTCAAAGTTTGAAATATCTGGTTGCCTTTTTGTTCCCTGCTCTGCACACATGGGAACTAACCCCAGAGGAACAGCCTCACTTCCCAGTCCTCAGCAATCTTCTCTTCCCTTCCTCCCTTCTCCCCCCAGTTCTCCTATTGAGTTAATCAGGTCTTCCACACCTGCACAAAGGGCAGCCTTTAAAAAATCTCAGTATTACGCTGTGCAGTACATTACAATGGTGATTAAAGGGGCATCTCTATTTAGCCTTACCTGGCTTCTAGACTTTGAGCCAGAAAACAGCTTAAAAGGATGACTTTTGCTACTTTTGCTACCTTCTCCTAATTACATAAGATTCAGATATTACGTTTCTGTCTCTATTAACTGATAATCTATGTTATTCTGGATGTCCAGTACATTATTTACTTAGTTTCCCAAAGAGAGAATAAACAATTTAATTCCTGAAAGCTTTCTGGTTTTTCCCTCCCCAAATTTTTTTTGCTTTCATTCTGCTATTGAACATAAAACAGATGGACAAGAAAAAACAAGGATGGAAAGGGTGTTCTAATGGCCAGGATTAATTAATCAAAGAAAGATGAGATTAATGTCTCCTACTGGCAGGTTTGCAACTCTGTATTTTGCTTCCGTAGATCGTTAGCAAAATCTAGAAATAAGCGCAGCACAGGGAAATGAAAAGATTGCAGAGACTGCTCTGTGTTTGGGATTGAAACTACTTCCTCCTATTCATTTCCTCCTCTCTTTCAAAATAAAGAAAGAAGATACACACCCCATGACTTTATATTTCTTTCCAGTTAAAAGAAGATTCGCCCTTTTTTTTTTTTTAAAAATACTGTAAAGGCTGAACACTCAACTAACCCACTGTGTTTAGGCTTCCCTGAGTGCTTCACAGAGATTTGTTAAGGATATAAAATAGCACGCCACACAATGAAAGAGCTTGTTTCCCCAACCATTTCTGTTGAAAGCTACTTTGTATTTGTTCCTATGCAACAAAAATTAAGTTTATGTGTAGGAGTTCCATGTTTTTACAAACTCTACACTCCTTAGTTGTTATAAGATTAAAACAATTTTCTCCCTCAGTAAATGCTTCCCTTGAAAACCACTGGAAGCACATAATTCATCTGTCCATTTATAGCTTCTATTTTCTTCTAGGCACTGAGAAACTACTGATTGTGATTGTTGTTTTCCCTTTTAAGAAGCTGATGTTGAACAAGTGACAGATAAGACAATTTAATGTTTCGGTGAGCATACAGATCGATTTTTCATTTATTCTGAAGTTTAAAAGATAAAAAAGACAAGCAACTAAGGTATGATTGCAGGGATTTTGTTTAGCAAATTACTCTTCTATACCCAGAAAATTTTACAGGCACTCTCATTAAACCTGCAGGGAGTTTTAAGGTAGCTTTAGTAACAGTATTTTTCAAAAAATGCATTCAAAGATTTTTTTCCCTGAACCATTTTCTTCTCTATGGAATCTATCAGAGAGGTTTGGAGATACAGTACGAGTCTTTAGGTGTGAATAATAGAAAAAGAAGGAAAAAAAAGAAATTTATTACCACAGGTTGCAGAAGGTCTCAATAAAAAGATAAGTGAAAAGGGAACATTGTGGGGTTTCTGAATTGGACAGAGAAATGGAAAAACCATATAAATTTGGGAAAGTGTTTGTATGGAAAAAGTAAGGGTTGGTGTCACACTTCACATGGGTTCAAACATGGAGACACTAAACACTGCTGAAATCTGCTGTTCTGCAGGAAGAAATCCTTCTGGAGAGAGCAGGCGGCCTTGGGTATCTGACCTGGCTGTCCTCAAGAAGTTTAAGGATGAACACCTAAGTCAGAATCTCCTTCTTTCCATTTATTCTTCAGGAGACTAAACTTGGATGCCAGAACTGTTTATCTGTACCCAGTCTTGATGTCAGGTAAGGTGGCACTTGCAGGATTTATGGAGTTTTCATGCTATTACACAAAAATAAAAACTGAGATGACTAATTGACAGTGAGTAGCCAACAGAGACATCTAAATTGCTTTCAGTAATATCCTAAATAGCTTTCAGTCATATTTCAGTAATATCCACTGTTTTCAGCTTACTGGATATTTGCAAGAAATTTAAAAATTATGTCAAGAATTTGACAGTGATATCCCAAGCGGTCTTAGAAAAATCCTGGAGATATTATATTGTTTTATATTCACAAGTCTTACTGCCTTTGCAGTGTTAAACATCAGGGAATCACTAGAAAAACCCCAGAACTTTAGATTCAGAAATTACAGAAGTAGTCCTAGAGATAAGCCTGGTTCCATCTATCTATAGATAGATAGATATAAAAAACATGAAGCTACTAAAAATAGCAGAAAATTCCCATTTTTGCTCTTATGAAGCAATCTTTTTCTGCCTGCTCATTTTACTGATGGGAAGTATAATTTTACATCCCAGGGATCAATATCTGTGTGAGTAATTTAGAACATGTGTCCAGAGACAGTAATTATGCCCAAATATTCACTAGGAGACTTTTCCATGGGCCTAACTGTTATTCACATTATTAAAAATATTAAAAATCTTTAGCCATATTAATGAGCATGTTTCTATGCAAGTTTTGCAGTACAATGGAATTACATCACTATCAATACCCTATAAATAACCATTGGCTCTGCTAAGAGCTAGAACCAGATTTTATTGCCTCATATACTACTCTTGACCACTTAATTAACTACCACAAAAGCTAATTAATTAGACATCACAGTCTCTAATCATTCTGGAATTTGCTCTATTATGTTCAGCTGGAATATCCTCTTTCCTCAACAGACCCCCTAAAGTTTAGATGAACACAATAAAGCACTATGGGTTTTTTATTTTCGTCTTTCCAGACACTCAGGATCAGGGTGAGCATATTTAGACTGTTTTTTTTTTTTCTAAATTTTCATATTTAACTCTGTCTTTGTTACAGTGGATGTTTTTGTGAGCTTGAAAGGCTTCAGCCTGTTTTGGTGCTAGTGTTCCAACATTTTAAACTAACATTGCCAAAAAATCGTTCTTAAGAAGTCAAGAATTCCATCAGCTTGACTCAATGACTGCCTACTGCTGCTGTATCACAACATGCATGTCACACGCACAGGTATTTTATCAAGCGACTTCTCAATTAAACTCAAAGGCTGTACCTCCGAGATTCGAAACTGTTTTGTCAACAAGATGCAGCCGCTCTGTAAAGTCAGCCAGTGTGTTGTGGTGGAATGAAAGTACCAATGAGAAACAAGCTGATAAATTGGTTTGACTAATCATTAAAACCCATCCAGTATAATCGTTTTAGCTGATCTCGTTTAAGTCATTCCGTGGAGCTGCCAAGAGAGTTCAGGGACAGGTCGATCTTCTATTCGCATCATGCAAGGATCAGGCAGATAAAATCCGATCAGTTACCTGACCATTCTTGCATTTATATGTAATTATTCCCTGTTGTTTTAAAGCTTCCATCTGGAGGAAAGAAATCTGTTCTGCTCCTGACCTTTTCAGACCTCATGTCACTGTATTTAGCTTTAACAGATGGATTCCACTGATCTGATATGAAAATAGAAATAAAAGATTGAAAACATGAAAAGAGCGGAAAAATATAGAATCATTAAAGCCCTGATTCACTGCTAAGTGCAGGTCAGTGGGTGAATCTTCACTGGATTCATGGGTCATTGGTCAGGCCTCACAGCTTGTTCCTGCCCTAAACTGCAAAAGAATTAAAGAGCTCTATTAAGAAGGTGACTGGCACTGCCTTCCTCTGAGTGGGAGAGAGCAGGAAGGAGTGCTAACACACACTGTATCCCCAAGGTCATGACTACTCCGAACACACAGCTCCAGTCTAAAGTGCCAGTTCTGAACAACACTCAGACCTACCTTGTGGCAGCAAGAGCAATTGCTCTGAGCAGATTTCTGCACAAGAGCAGAATTCTTCCTGTTTGTGCATGTCTTTTTGTCAATTTCTTCAGTTTCTTATTCAATTTTGCTGAATACAACAGAAGAATATTGTCTCCAGAGTGGAATGTTTTTTGAATTTTCTCTTGGATCAGAGATAAGGGCAAATAAAATGAATTAGAAAAAAACCCCAAACAAACCAAAAAATCCCGGAAGTGTTTAACATCATTAATAAGAAAGGATGCAACTGTTTCCTATTTTAGTCTTCCTGTTTAAAAAAACTCTACACGCCCTATCATTACATTATGGCTAAAACTATCAAGTGATATAATTTCCTTTATTGTTTCCTGCCCTTAATATTATTGAGTATTATTAACCAGTTGTCTGTTATTATCCAACTGCTGCCTTTTACTGCAACAGTGGTTTCATTCCGTAGAGGCCAAAGCAATTCCTGCACGTAGTGACTTTGATGTAAATGGGGAATGGTTAAATTCATCAGCTTAAATTTACGAGTAACAAATCTTAGTTGTAAGATCTATAAACCAGACACTTTCTGGAAATTATATTCACCTTACATTAAAGAAATCCAGTAAATTATTTTACCCTTCAACAGTCTGATGTTTTGTGCCATTTCCAGGTAAACCAGTTTGAAAATCTTGACTTATTTTTACAATGGTCAGCAATATATTCATGTTTTAAGGGCTGTTTTCTCAGTTAACATAAATTAACATAACTCAGCTGAAGTCAAAGTGCTATTGACTAACTAAGTGAAGATTTACATTTTAAAAAACCAATTCTCCAATAAGTTTGTGATCCAATTTTCAAGACTCCTAAAACTGACCAACTGTTCCAAAGCATGTGGCCACGTATGAAGATGGTCAGTGTGCTACTGAGAAACAGGTGACGTGAAAGGAAAACTTTATTTATTCTATTTTTCTTGCTATTTTTAAGAAACTATTTTTTCTACAGTAGTGATGAAATAAAATTTTAAGCGTGTCCTAGGCTTTTAACTGTGACTGTAGAAGCATTTTATGTTTTTGAGGGTATATTCAGAGTGTTTATTTAATATACATTAATAATAAGGAACAGGTTTGCAACAAAGAAGTAGAGGGGATATTATTTATGGAAGGATCTGCATTTATTCCTTTTCCTTTTCATATCTGGACTGCCCAGTGCCTGGCTTCTGGAACCTGTGCTGTTTCTGCACCAGTGCCTAAGGTTTATTTGGAGAGGGGAGGGAGAAGGGCTTCTAATGATCTCCCAGAGATAAATGAAATTGCTGATTTAGTCAAGCTCATTCTTGACCTTGACACAAGATGGGACAGGCAAAGGGAAGAGCTCAAAATAGAGCAAGTGAAAGAAAGGAAGATCAAACGAATGCTCAGGTCTGGCCAAGACCCCCCCTACATTCAGCTAACACCTGGCTGAGTTAGAAAACATGACCAGCCCAACCTTCCTGTAGGAGCCGATTGAAGCTGTCAGCTCCCGGCTTGTCACCCACTGCATCAGGAGGCCCCTGGGCTGCCACAAGAGCCCTAATTAGGCAGAAATGGCACTTCGGCAACTGACCCGCCAGGACCTTTGGCAAAGCATTTAACATCATTAGTTAACATTTTTATTTAAAAAAGTGTGAATGTAAATGAACAGCCAATGCATTTCAATAGGGTTTGTCGGTGGCATTGCACGCCCCCCCACTCTCCCAACCACACACACACTTTTTTGCATGAATAGTTCACTTGTTTTCTCTAAAGGGGGATGGGGAGGTAGGGACTGTTTTTCGAAGGGAACGAGACATGTTCAAAGCAGAAGCAAGGTCTTAAACAATCAGACACAAACTCTTGCCTTTTGGGAAGCGTGTTGGTGAGTGAACAAACAGCTAAATGCAATCCTACCTGCAACATGCCTAAGGGGACGTCTGAAAGGGAAAGCAGGCCTAACCCACCCCAGAGCACAGACGTACAAAATCACATGTTCATCTGATTGTTCGAAGTGTATTCATTGTGTTCTTGTTCTTTTCTGTTACATCCAAGAATAGGTGCCTAATCCAGTGAGCCTGCAACCCTTTGCCACAGCTATCAAATACTGCAGCAGTGTAAAAGAATGAACAGCTAAGAATATACTGTCCTCCTCTTTCTTTGTAATTTCTTTAATCGTTGCACATTACCTTTGACAGAAGATTACCAAAAAATACCACTCAAGTGTATTAGCAACCTACCTTAATTAAGTCCCCACTAGCAGCAATTTATCTGTGAAAAGTTATTTATTCATACAGAAGAGTATGCAGCCTTGAGGCAGTTTATTAGTACTCCATTTTTCCTGCAGGTTATTTAACTGCAGAGTTTCCATAATTTATCAATATCTGCCCAAAGACCTGGCACAGATTTGGGAGATAAGAGACACATGAAAATTAAATGATTACAAATATACTTCCTAAGAACTGGACAGGATTTGGAAAGGCGTCCAGCCCTCTGACATTTTATGTCAATTTCCCATGAACATGCCCCAGTGCAGGCTCCTTTTATTTTCTTTGAACCTATTCTCTCCTTCTTCCTCCAGTGGAAGCTACAAAATTCAGCACTGGGGCTGATTCCTTAGGCCACATAAAGACCATATTACCCCAGATTCTGGAATTTTCTCCCTCAGTCTATAACAGCCATATGTTACCAGCAACACTTTTGTTCCACTGAAGAAAATATGTTTTCATTTGTTAGGAAATCAGTCCATTACATTCTGGCCACATGGCCTATCACTTATGCCTTCTAAATAAAGTACATATGTTAGAAGAGTTTAAAATAGATCTCCCACAATTTCACTCAGGTAGTGAAGATGTTGGTTCAAAACCCAACTCATCAGTCTTGCTCTGAAGCCTGTGGAAGTTTATCCTTTTTCTCGGAACCACATTTTAAAAAATGAAATAACAATTTTGTCATTTTATCACGCATTGGCCTACCCAGATATTCCAGTCCCTGACTGTTTCCAAGCCACGTACATGCCGTATCAGGAAAAAAAACAAACTCAAAACTTGGCTATGCATCTCTCCTGGTCTGGGCTGGGACAGAGCTTGTTTCTTCCTAGTAGCTGGCACAGGGCTGTTTTGGATTTAGCAGGAGAATAATGTTGATAGTACACTGATGTTTACAGTTGTTGCTAAGTAGTATTTACCCTAAATCAAGGACTTTCAGTTTCCCATGCTCTCTGCCAGTGAGGAGGTGATCAAGAAGTTGTGAGGAAGCACGGCCAGGATATGACCCCAGCTCGCCAAAGAGATATTCCACACCATAGAACTGGGGAAGTTGGCCAGGAGCCACTGGTCACTGCTGGAGGATGGGCTGGGTATGGGTCAGTGGGTGGCAAGCAATTGTATTGTGTATCACTTGGTTCTCTTCTGCAAATGCTTTGGGATCTATAGATTATGTAGTGTAAATTCTTATTCTCTTTGTGTGTGTATCTATACACAAACAAGCATTTGCATTCTCTTTTTTAAAAAGTGTGTGTAGCCTTTGAAACAACATGCAGTTCTAGATACAGATTTTTTAAAGCACAATACTAAGTTTAGAAATCCATGTAAGAAGCCTGGCTTGATCTTTTGACTCAGCTGTGACAGGAAGTGAGCAGGTAATTTTGGTGGTATTGAAATAATTTTTACCAGTGAATTAACAAAAACAAAATCCATGTCTTTCTCTTTAGAGCAGAAATAAGAAGAGATAGATATTTTAAAAATTATTTGCTAATGATACTCATCTGGTGACTTGTCTATCCCCATGATGCAGGTTTTTAGCTTAAAAGCACTACTAGCAAAAAAAAAAAAAAATTCTTTAGGAATTGGCCAGAAAGCTGAATCATACAAGGCTCAGAAAGTTGGTAACTGTAAAGTGTCTATATGTGACTCTTTTTCCCATCACATGACTATTTTCCAGTCTAGTTCTTCAGTATGGCTTCTCCTCTCCCGCTGGGAACTTGAGGGGTGGGTGAAGGGAGAGAGAGGTGACAGCTTATTGAAAAGCCAGTGCTCCCTGCCTAGTTTTGGCACATTTTCTGCAGGTGCCTTGCACTATAGCCACAATAGGCTGTGGAAGAGAGGATTCAGACCTGTCAACAGCTACAGGAGGCAACCGCACAGCTTTGTCTTACAGGCTAACTTCATTGTCTGCTGTTCTGAGCCCTGCAGCACAGGCACCCGTTAATGAGATGAGCCCCTTTTCCCTCCATTTGTTCCTCCCTCTGTTTCTCTTGCCTTTCTGTAATGATTTAACTTGATCGCATTGGTTCCTTTCTAGTGGGGATTGCTCCAACAATCAGATAAGATAATTGCCTGTAGAATACTGCTCAGCAACAACTATTACTTCCTTTGCTGAAAATGTCAGAGCAATTGAAAGCTCTTAGTGAAGTTCAAGAACAAGGAGGCAAAAAAGAAGCAGCTCCTATATATGTACCTATCTGTGTGTATATTTAGCAAGTTTGCAGTGGCCAGCTCTCCTGGGTGATCTTACTTTATAAGCAACATTTTGAGCATACTTTATATTTTCATGACTTTTAAAACAACCTAAACAATGTAAACATACACTCCCCGATTCACATAAGGAATTATTTCTCACATTTACTTCAGCTTTGGAAGACAATATTATAGAATTGCCTGGTTTGCATTTTCCTCAATTCCTATTCCACTTCTAGAAACCAAACTAATGCAATTTCTTTTTTATCTTAAAATATAATCTTATAATATTTTCTGCATACCAAAGTTTCTGAGGTGAAGGGACAGCTGATAGAAAAGTGACATATCAAGAGAAGGTCATTTAAATATTGCACTCCAAATTTAAGTACAATTCAAATACCAGAAATAGTTTGGGCCACTATTCTATTCACTTCTTCACCTGAAACACACATTGTCACTGCCAAAAGCCACGTGATGTTACATCCTGATGAACAATTCAAGAGCACACCCACAGACATAATGCTTTTTATCACTAAAGTATACAGGCTCTAGGGATTTTGTGTGACATCAAGATCTCCATTTATTTGATTGAGTGCAAATAAGCAAGAAAAAATCCACACATGAAAAAATTTACTCAGAGCACAACTGGAAAAACTGCACAAAACCTCATCCTTTATCCTTTTCCATTTTCCATTTTTCCTATACTGCATGTGCACTGTCAACAATAATACACCATCACATAGCCATAGCCATCAATTCTTTTTACTGTAAATTTCATAAAGAATAAATAGCTTTTGAAAGCTTCTTATAGTTCTGTGAAAAGAGTAGACAGCTGAATCAGCAGCTGGATCATTACAGGCTATTCATATGCTGAGTTGCTGAGGAACCAACATAGGGAAATTCCTTACTCTTTGGAGAGGAACTCCAGCGTAGGCAACTATAAGATAGTTGTTTTTTGTAGCATCACTGGATTATGAGCACCCAAATCAGATATCTGGAAAGATACAGGCCCTGATCTTGCAATATTATTCAACAAAACTTACCCTCGTTTAACTATGTAAAGAGCCAGATGTACAACTTGTTTATACATTGGATATTTCAGAAACTGAACACTATTTCAGAGCTAATTTCATGGTTACGTTTTGCTATATAAAGCTACGTGCAGTAGGACTTGCTCCCTGAAAATCTGAATTAATTATAGTGTAGATATCCAGTTAAACTAAGCACTGATTTCTAAAGTCCATTTTATAACTTATTCTGAATTACTTCGAAGCTTTTGCTGGATGATAAATTTTGCAGCAGTGAAGTAAAAGGATTCAGCAGACATATGAAATAGAATTTCCTCTTCCTGAATGTGGTTTGAAAACTTGATCATTACAAGAGGCACATTTTTTAAAATAGCGCCATAACTTGTTTGTCAAAATTAAAGTTGAAATTCTACCTAGAATTTTAGCAAGAAGAACTGTGATACAGGAAACTGAGAGTAACCGATCTGTCTTTGTGTCTGAAGCTTTGGCTAGCAGTCTGACTCTGGAGTCCTTGACAAAAACTCACACTTCTAGAGAAAAGCTGGAAGTGGTAATTGCTACTGATGCTTGTCCTGAAACAACTTGGCCTTTGAATGAACTCCCATTACAGGGCAGACTAGTGCAGTAGCTTCACAAACACTTCATGACAGTCCTGAAGAAATGACCCTTCATAAGCAGGAAATACAAAAGAAAAGCTCTGCTATCTTCTGACAAGTAGCCAGGGAATTTAAGATGTTCCTGTGCTCTTTTTCTTGCTTCTTATAGTCAGTGCTCAAAGAATATGGGTAGAATTAAAACACAGTTGAGAGCCATGCTGTTTATCAAGATATTTTGCTGTAAGAAGGCAGTAATCCATCTCAGATTTAAGCCTAAAAGCCTTTCAACTTGTAGATTATATACTTGATATACACAGGAGATGAAGAGTAGATGATCCAATATCCCTTTGTGGATTCAAGCTTGTAAGTGCCAGCATATTGTTTAACTTTTAAAATGGAGCAATAGTAAGCCCTTCTCAAAATAATTTCATTGTGTCCCCTACTTATGCACAGAATGTTCTAGTCTATGTATGATGGACTGCTTCTCTCCCCATGCATGCAGCAGGTAACTGAGAATTAACAAACCGGCACAGTCAGAAAACCTAAAGGTTTTACACTCTGACAAAGACAACTGGGTACATTTGGTACTACTCTTGGCTTAATCACTAAACATCAGCAATTGACAAAAAACACATCCTCTTTCTTTGCTGAGGAATATCATGATTTTATGATGGATATTTGGGCACATTAGGTGTAGTGATTATTTTCTGGTTGAAGCCTGATGAGTTTTACATGCTGTCCTTCTCATTGCTTTAGGTACATTTCACAGAACATACAAATGCAAACTTACTATCTTCTTCCTGTTCTACAGGGTCTTCTGTCAAAAACCTCTTTTTATCACTGCTCCCCTCATGTTGTTTCATTAGCTATTTTTAAGAAATGGAGATTAGAAAGCAGCAGATCTGTATAAAGTTAAAGGTACATTCCTGTCAGTGCAACAGACGGTGAGTAGGCAATATTTTCAGCGGATAACATACATATTTTCTATTAAATAATACATCCTGACAGAAATTTGACACTGAATTCTATTCTTCAGCACAATTCCAGTTAGGCTCCATTGAACCATAACTTTTCTTACACTAATATAATGAAATACACCATATCAATTCACCATAACCAAACAGGGTTGTGCAATTCCATCAGCGCAATTAATGCAAGATAGAGAGGGACTTACGGGAGCGAGCCCTGTGCAGGGCACAAAGAGGATTAAAGGGCTGCAGTGTCTTTCATAATGGGAGAAGCTGAGACAGCTGGATCTCTTCAGTCGGGAAAGAGAAGGCTCAGGGGGCTCCCATCAGTGTGTATAAATGCTTGATGGGAGGGAATGAAGAGGAGAAAGCTGGATTCCTCTCAGTAGATCCCACTGGCAAAACAAGAAGCAATGGGCACAAATTAAAAAATAGCACATTCACTGTAGGACAAGAATATAATTTTTACCAGGAGTGCAGTCAAACACTGGAGCAGGTGGCCCAGAGACGTTATGGAGTCTCCCTCTGGGGACGTATTCCAAACCTGACTGCACACGATCCTGGGCAACCTGCTTGAATGAACCCGGCCTGAGCAGGTGAGATGGAGTAGATGATCTCAGAGGGACTCTTCCAACCTAAATGATTGTGATTCTGTAATTTACATCATAGGATAGCTTCAGGAAAGAAAGATCAAGTTTTGTGAATATTCATTTGAAAACTGTACCTTTGTGCTGTGGAATTCTGAAATACTGTGTTAACGTTAAACAGCATTTTCTTCTAAAAGTCATCATGTTAATTACCCTATTTATTTCAAAGAGTTTTTAATTGTTCTCTTGAACCAAAGATATTTTCCAAAACCAAGTCACATTCAGAAGTAGAGTATTTCTACTTTTGTCCATATGTGTTTGAAACTTGAAGCATGTTCATCAGTGTTTGAAGATAGTGAATGCAGGTTTTGTATTAGAAACATTCACTATCTCTATGTTTGTATCAGCTACTGCCTAATTTTAGAAAACAGGGATATTTGAAATCTGAACTAATCCCTTCTGTGCAAATGCACCATGCCTGGTTATTGCTCCAAGAGCCACATCTCTTCCAAAACACCACAAACCCACCAGACTGACCTCATGGTCAGAAAACTCTTTAATTTCCAGCCTTTCTGTCAGAAATGCTACAGATTTACAAGTGTCATCGATTTTCAATGGAAGTCAAAGGTGCACAGGCTCACTCAAAATCTTCTGCTTTGAGACAAGCCATACAAGGAGCTTCTAATAGGATTCTCTCAGTAGAAAAAATTTATAAAAACAGTATTTCATGGATGAGTACACCCGCAAGCACTAATGCCAGTCAATAGATTCTTTTTCTACAAAATAAGGTATATTTCAATGCATAAGCTGGATGTCATTCCAACATATGTCTGTGTCTTATACAGAACTGTTAATATTATGTATTCTTCGGAAGTCAGACCTAAAAACTTTCAGTTTGCAATCGCATGTGCATATTTTTTAAGAGTTATATAAGATCATTATTTCCTTTTTTTTTTAATCAACTAAATGAGTCTTGAAGTGAAGAAAACGATTAAAGATAACAACAGAAATAGGGGAAAATAGGGAAATTTACCTCCACAGCTCACACAGCATTTCCACAGCCCCAGGGGAACTATTTAAACCTTGTTTATAGCAAAAAAAAGAAGAAAATTGTTATAAATGTCATATGACTTTCATAAAAGATCTGAAAATTTTGCAGAGTTGTGAAAAAATACCACAAAAGGAGGCAAGTTTTTTGGAAAAAAAACCCCCATATTTTTAATTAAAGAAACCTAAATTAGTGAAATGAAGTCAGTTATAAATTCATATGATCTTATGGGCTTATCACAAAATGATAGTCAAGCTTTTGCTCCAGATGGTGCAATAGTGCTTGTGACATCCACTTTGAACTGCAATCTAGTTATGTGTCAAGCAGGAGAGTCCATTATTCACTGCATCAGTGCTGGGGAAAGAAGGTTAAAAGTTCAAGACATGCCCCAAGTGATTAAGGTTGTAAAAATCAGGAGATATACCATGGGGAAAAATATGCCACTCTTCCTTTTCTTCCATACTCAGTTTGTTCTCCAAAAAAATGTGTTTAAGGAAAAAAAAAGAAACACCAAACAAAACACCAAAACCCGAAACCAAAACAACAACAAAAAATAACAGGATGCAGGAATGCCCCAGTTCCCTTTAGTAATGTAAAAATTATCTTTTTATTTGGATTCCTTAAACCGTTCTGCTACCAGCTTCACTTCACCTAGAAAGAAACATAAAGGCTTCTGTTAAAATCTGTCCATAAGTTACAGAACTGAGAACTCAGTTAACAATTTTTTCACTCGTTGTGATATTCTCTTCAACTATTACATACTTTTAACTAACTCAGATTTCAAACTTTATTTTTCATGTACCCCACAGATCACCAGTTCATCTGCACTAGTCGGTCTTCACTTCTCAGTCATGTAAGCCTTTGCTCTGCTAACCAGTAACATAATCTACAAATTGCTTCCTACCACCCCAAAAATTTCTGCTTTTGGAACTGCAAGTGATGTTTCTTCAGTACTTGAGCAAATTTAGATTTCTAATTCAATATAAAAAGAAGAAGATGCAAAACCTGAAAGGCGAAGATAAAAAAATTTGAATTAAAAAATACCTCCTGCAAAATTCTTTATAGTGACAGTAATGAATGGAGAGTATTACAAAAAAAAAAAGGTGCTTTATTGCACAGAACCTTTGTAAAGGTATGAAGTAATGCTTTTCAGAAAGGTCTCTTTTTTCAACGAACACATAGAAAAAAGTAATTCCATTGTAATAAATTTTCTGTCTGCCATTTTCTATAAATGTATTATGGCCACATTGTGGCATCCTGTTTGAAATTAAGTCAATACCTCATCTGCAGTAACTGATGTATGAGTGCACATTTTCATGTAATTTCACAAAGCCTGATAACATTCGGACTCTATATATTTGTAAGTGTGTTAACATTTCTGAGTAGGATATTGACAAAAATCCCTGTAATCCATCACATCAGGGTCCTTGAGCTACGTAGGATTTAATAATGCCCTGAAGTTCAGAACAGTTAATTCAAAATGCACACACAAAGAAATCCCGTAGCAAACTCCTGATATCCAGGACTAAACCTAGCATTCATCAATAACCTGTGCATTACATTAAAAAAACCTACACACTACAAAACCCATCTATATCACACAAATTTGAGAGCAACCTTCTGTAAACTCAAAACTTGGCTCTAAAACTTGTCTTTAAATCCTGTGTGTTCCAAATCACCTTTGGAGTTAGAATGATAAATCAAAGCCATGAGCTCTCACCCTGCAGTCCAGCAGGCACCTTTGGGCAAAGCCAGGCTCACCCTCGCACAGCGGGAGCTGAACAGACCCACAGGAAGGATCCTCAAACTTTAGAAAGAAATTAGTACTAAAGCCCACTCGACTTGAAGTAACCACTGGAGCGGAGAATGATTACTCAAGGCAAATGAACTCTCATATGAGTACTCGGGAAATTAAAATAATAGTGCTGGGGGAGTGGGGGGAAGGCTTAAATAATTATTAGAAATTTCCAAATATGCTGTATATGTATTACTTAAGTTCTCGCAAGTTTTTATCTAGACTAAAACTGTAATCAAAATGTTGTGTTCAGCCATGTCCAAGGACAGAATCTTTTGTTTAACTTATACATAAACTTATATTTAGCTTTGTTGCTGGAGTTTATTCTGTAGAGAGCACAGAATATTAAGAATAAAAAGAAACACCACAGAAGCATTTTAGGTGTAAAAAGAAAAATCATTAAAAAGCCTAAAAAAAAAAATTTAAATGCCTCAAAAGCAGTACTATATCTGTAGAAGAGAATTTGTATCACCAAGCTAAAAATTTTATTGGAAATGTCATGCAGTTTTTATGTACTAAGAGCTGACTTCAAAGAAGCCCTTGTCAGTGGAATGAGCACACATTACTCTTCTGTGAAATCCTACAAGAACACAGATGGCAGTGAGACCATGATCTTAATTGATTTGAGGGTCAAGTTTATATCTTTAAGGCAGCATTTTAGAACAGCAAAAAGCAAATCCTTCATGCGACCCTTAAGCATGCGGTGTTATACTTGGGTTTAGAGCATGCCTGATTAGCACCACGTATTTATACTCAAAGGACATGCATGTGAAAAAGGGAACACACACACAACACGGTATCATAAATGAGGAAAAGCTGATCATAATTTGTTTCCCAGCAGAAGAGTTATAATAAAGGCACGAGGTGAGAAGATTCCATACAGTTGCTCTCCAAAGAAACACGATCCATTTCTCTCTGCACCCAAAATAAGAGGCAGTCTAAAAGATTTGGGGCAAAATCTGTTGAGAAGACATCAAAATATGATGTCACCCCTAGGAATGTCATGATTGCAGTTATACAGATGGGGTTTTAATGTACATGTTGATATAAGTATCTTCACTGTTTAAAAACAAACAAAAAAAAGAACTTCTACAGGGCGTGATTGGTACCCAGCCATTTTTCAAAGGCCAGAGTTACACCAATCACAGGCTTTTCCTCACTGGGTTTGTTCCTTGGCTCTTGCTACATATAGTTTGATTAGAGAGTTTTTAATTACACTTTAGCCTGTTAGCACCATGGGGCCAATAAAACTAAGAGAAATAGAACTAAATTCTTTTCATTCAACACAACTGGTAACTAAACACCAATTAATTACACCCACACAAGCCTAATGAAGATAATGGGGTTGCAGAGAGTTCACGGATGGTATGAAGTGGCTTGTGGTATCCTAACCTTAATCAGTTAACTACTTCGTAATAGGGAGGATCACAGGATAAGCCACCCTCTTTCTACATCCTTACAATTACTATTACTGTTAATGGAAATTACATGGCCATACAGATAATTCATGTAACATTCATTTGATCTGGAAACAAAAATGATAAATACTTGAGGGGAAACCCTGCTAGTATTTCCAACACTTTATTAAAAACAAGAGTGCAGGGTTGTTAAATGAAAATCACTCTGCTTCGTCTCACTGTTTCACTTCAGGCAAACCTGACAAATTTATCTCTTCCAGGAAGGGGGCATCCACAGCGTCTCTGGGAAACCTGTGCCAATGCCTCACCAGCCTCACAGGAAAGAATTTTTTCCTGATATTTAATCCATATCTGTTTATGGTAAAGGCCATGGCCCTTTCTTCTGTCACTACACACCCTTGTAAAAAGTCTCTCTCCATCAATTTTGTAGGGGGCCCTTTTAGGTACTGGCAAGGGCTCTAAGGCTTCCCTGGAGTCTTCTCTTCTCAAGGCTAAACAATGCCAACACTGCCAACCTGTCTTCAAAGCAGAGGTGCTCCAACCCTCTGAGGATCTCAGTCACTCTCCTCTGAACTCATTCTAGCAGGTCCATGTCCTTCTTACGCTTGGGCCCCCAGACACGGGTGTAGTGCTCCGGGTGGGAACTCAACACATGGACTAGAGGCCCACAATCACCTCCCTTGACCTGCAGCTCTTTGCTCCTTTCCACTCAGCCCAGCCCGTGGGTGGCTTCCTGGGCTGGCAGCACAGGTCGCTGGCTCACGCTGAGCTTCTCCTCCATCAGCACCCCCAACTCCTTCTCCTCAGCCCCTGCCCTGCTCAGCTTCCTGTCCCCTGCAAACCCCGTGCTGAGGGGGAGCTTCATCCCCTCTCTGTGTCACTGGAGAAGCCATTCAAGAGTCCCGGGACCAAGGCCAGAGCCCTGAGGGAC
>VXBT01006917.1:0-57058 GCA_013400235.1 Oriolus oriolus | reverse complement strand
GGCACACGCATGTCTCTAACTCCACTTGTTTAAGCCTAAGTTTAAAAACCATGTTTTTCTTCTTTTGTAGTGAGGAGAAAGTATATTATTTTGATAAATCTTAGATGATTCAATAAATTTTATTTCTTTCATGATATGTGCAAACATAAAGAAGATGATGAAAAAAATAGGGAATTCTTTACTCCATATATCTTTTTCTAAAATCTATGGATATTTTACTGATATGGAGAATCTAGGACTGAACAAAAAACCCTGCTTATAAGGTCTTCCAGTACATTGCATTAAGGAGAGATCACTTCTTAAAGGTATTTTCTAAGTGTTTGATTTTCCATGGATTTAGATTTGTTTAGAAAATGGTAAAAATTCTGCATTATGTACTCATATGCCTGCTAATACAGTTCACCTTGCAAGGTTCAGCATAGAGTTTTCTCAGTTTTTCCATTTTAGCAAAACTTCAAATCAAGTATCGCCAGAGTAGCAGATGAAAAGGACCTAACAGGAAGCTGAGTGACTTGGAAGATATTTTGCATGGGAAATATTTTTGTACAGAGACAAGAAAAACAAGTATTGCATAGTCACTTCTTCAACCATTCCGCTGTCAGGAGAAAACTGATAATTTTGGTGGGAAAGGAGCTGTTCCATTATGTCAATGTATTTCAGCTAAGCTCATTGGGACAGGTAGTGATGACTCTGTAATCTGTCCTTTTCACGGACTCATTGAGGAATGTCTGGAAAATTTCAGAAATTTACACAAATTGTATTGCAGTATATCACTCTCTGTATAAAGAGTTAAATCCTGTGAGAGTTACAAAAAATTAGAAAAAGAAACATTTTACTAATCTAATGTGATGAACTTGTTTATTGCATTTACACAACAATATAGATGTCTGTCAAAGTAGTAGTAAATGCTTTGAAAAAAAGAGATAAAGACATATTAAAAATTTATTCAGAACACTGATGATGAAGGGACACAAATTTAATGAATTATTTTCTGGCATTTTTTAATAAACCACTTCTTACTGATTTTATCTTATTTAAATCTTATTTCCTGCATAATTTCAATCATTTTTCTACTCAAGTCAGTGTTCATATGCCTAAATAATTGTGCATATAAAATGATAGCAAATTTATTTTAAGGATTACAGTCCATCTAACTTGGCCATCCAAAACACATGGTCAGTTCTACTTCCCTAATTTGTATTTTTTTGCCATGCTATTGAGATAATTGTCAGTGTTTGAACCAAAAGCCAATTTCCTCTTAGTCAGTATTTACTTCTAGAATTTTGAGCCCTCATGCAGAAAAAGAAACTGAACCTG
Source organism: Oriolus oriolus (assembly GCA_013400235.1). Classification (NCBI taxonomy): domain Eukaryota; kingdom Metazoa; phylum Chordata; class Aves; order Passeriformes; family Corvidae; genus Oriolus; species Oriolus oriolus. The sequence goes on along the minus strand of VXBT01006917.1, from coordinate 55,741 downwards.
CTGCTACCTGAGATGAGTGATTAAACCTCTGACTCATGCTAGGCACTGCTACTGCCATGGCTGAAGTAAATTTTTACTCTACACTCTATATTCTGAGCACAACTCTCAGATGAAGGCCTGTGAGAGCACAAAGGATTGTACATCTTAGTATCTAACTGGGACTTGAGGTATTTAATTCTGCTAATCACAGAGGCTTTCATTCTAGCAAGGCTGAAACCTTGCAAAGAGTAGAAGTGCTGAAATTGTAGTTCTGTGCTCAAAATTCTGTCACCTCCGCAGTTTATTTTCTTTCAGGATTAGGTGGCAATTCAGAGATTTTATGTCGTCTAATTAGAGTGCTATTTAGTTATTTAAGGATGATTTAGTTACTGGGGGCTAATGAAAGGAGAAAGGATGCAGGGAGAAGAAATGATGGATTGCAAGCTTTGTGAAATAAAAGCTTAAATGTATTTCTAAGCTTCACAACGTCACTATCCCTAAGGAAGAAGTGCTTACAAAAATGTGTACATCAAAGGATGGTAGATGCTAGAATGCATTTCCCTTCTCTCAAAAATGCCACTGGAATGTGAAACACTATGTTTTTTTCCCACTCTTTCTTTCCCCAATTTGTCTGTCAATTCCCTCTACATTTACATCTATCTTTATCCTTCCTTTTTCTGTCCAGCCTGTGGTTTATGTTTTGTTTAAATTCTGTGACTGGAAAATGAAGGCCAGGGGTGTTGCTTATGGGAGAGTGTGGTGTTCTGAAAATAACATGATTACTCTTGCAGTTAGAACCATGGCAGTCCTAGCCTTATGCATAGACAGACTAGACCTGATAAGTGAATTGTTTACAACCCAAGAATCTGTTTGGAATTAACAGAAGAAGCTAAATAGCTCATCTTGATTTAAGAAAGGATTTTATTTCTTTCTAAATCTTTGCAAAAAGCAAAATGATAGGCAGGCCTGTAGTACTGGTGCTTCAATCCACTGATCTCTTTTTAGAGTTTGTGAAATGAAGACTAGTGTAAGTGCAGAAAGGCACAAAGTGAAGTAGGTATTTCATCAATAATGATGGAAGTTTTAGAACGCATTAGAAAGTTTCACTGATTTTTGACTTCTGGTAAATTTGGAAAAGTGAGCTCAAAGACACAAAAATAATAAAATTGCCACCAAACAAGCAATGCACAACATCAAATATCAAAGTTCTGATGTAGCAGAAAATCCAATCTAAAAATCACATGGAAGAATATCTGTCAGAACTTTTGTGCAGGGCATAGTTTTTTAATCTCAGAGCTCGCCACCAGGAGCATTTTAGGATCCATCTCTTGAAATGTAAGAGATTATCATCTTGTAAATGGTTTTGATGGGGAGCAGTAAATATCTAAACTATTGTAACAACCCATCAGGGACTAAATTGTTCCTAGACAAAAATTCAGCCCTTCTTTTACTGTTGATACAGTTATCCCTGTGCCTGTTTGGGAGAACAGCTCAGATCACCTTTGCTCGGGCAGTGAAAGAGAGAAACCGAGCTTTCTCTGCACTTGATGACTGTAGGCAAGGTTGAGCAATCACCAAAGACTTGGTGAAAGAGTAAACTACAGGGTTTAGTCCTTACTGAGTATTGAGTCAAAGTTATCATACAGGATGATGACAATTTCTTGCACTAGATATGAGGCTGACACTGACAAATAAAGGCTATTTTTATACTGCTGTGTTTGAAACAACTCATTTTGCAGCAGAGTGCAAGTCACCCACTGTCTTCTTTTTCCTATGAATGAACTAAACTGTTCCCTTGAATGAGAAGTTACCAACTATATTTTGTCCTACCAAACCCTACACATCAAGTGACCATAAACGCAGGCAGGTGCGGCCTGCATAGCCCATCCCAGCAGTGTGCATTTCAGCTGCACTGCAGTAGAAGACAAGATATCATCAGCAGCAAGGCATGGCTGCAGTTCTGTGCTGTGGGTAAAAGGCAGTCTTGTCTCAGTAGCTGTGTGTGGCATGTGAACATCTGGTCGAAGAACTCCCTGGTCATTGCAGGGATTTGGACTAGATAGCCATTTAAAGGTCTGTTCCAAATCAAATTATTCAGATTATTCTGTGATTCTATAACAGGTTCCTCAGCTGCAAGATGTGCATAGTACAATCAGACCAGGGGCTGATGTGAAATAGAAGGGTATTGTGCTGTGGTTTGCTTTGGCAAAATGCTAAATGATATGAACACCGTGACTGTTGTTCAGAGACTATATTCCCAGCACATACTCAAATGAGAAGGCTCATCCACACATCTAAATCGGATTCTATTTATCTGTAAAGTTTGCTCATTAGTTCTGCTAAAGACCATGCTTCTTTGCTCTGTAAGCACAGTATTGTTAAATTACAAGCAACATAATTTCATGGTAATTGTGATTCCATTCCAAAGTAATTATTAAAGAACAATGATTTTGAGGAGTTTCTCTAGCAAGCAAAACTCCCTCTGGCTTTATGACTTATCAAAAGTCAATAACATTCACTTGACAAAACAAAAAACCTACAAATAGTTGATTGTACAACTAGAATGAAATTGGAATCAGAAATTCTATCAAGTTTATTAGTGCCGAAGAAAAAACTAAAAAATGCTTTGCAAACAAAAAGGGCAACTAAATCCAGCACCCAAGTGTTTTAGTTGGGCAATCTTAATTGCAATACGTTAGTCTTAATTTTGGTTTCTGATTCTGTTGTCCTGCCTAAGATTCCTCAAGCAGTCAAGAATGCCACTGTGATGAAATAAAAGTACCCCAGCTTCACAGAGGCCACTCTTGACATAAACTGTTAATAATGAAAATATGGATCAACAAAGGAAACACACTGATGTAGTATGTCTGAAAGCTTATTGATTCTCCAGTACATTAGTTCTTTTCACCAAAGAATTATTGTCAAAGAATGAGTCACAGGACAAAATATAAGATGCATTTTTCACTCATTTACAAGATTTTTTAGAAGTGATAAATGTATTTTTGATTTATTGTTATTTTAATTTAACACACATAAGTCCAAAGCATGGAATCTTTCCTAGAGAATATTACATATCAACAGATTATAGTGGTATTTGTTAAAGACAATTCAGCAGAATATTTATATACACATATAACTACATCAATAAATGCATATAGATATGCATAAAAGATGGGAAGACAACAAAAACATGTAATTGTAAATAACAGTTGAGCTAGCACAAAGGCAAAGAAGGAAAAGAAGGTTCTGTTGGAAAGTAGAAATGAAAGACTTATCTAGAAAAGGAAGTAGCAGATATGACTATGAATTGTCACTAAGAGAAAAACACAGCAGCTGTTTATGTCTGCTGAGTTTATATGTTTTTCAGTTTAGTTGTTCTTCCGTATTAAACCCACTTAAAATAAGACTGATTGTGTGAAGCCATTGTGAACTGCCCTTTTCAAAGATTTAGGGAAAACGCCTAGGCTTCACACCCTACTTTGTTGCCATTTTATCATGGAAAAAATCCCATGTTGAACTGGGATTAGGAATTCTATTCAATAGAAATAACGTGACTGAAGAAAAAAAAATTAGCTTAGTAAAAGTGTAAATGCAAAAAACATGGTATGTCAATAACTACCCTGAGCACTCAAGAGCTCTCCTCAAAATCTACTTTGCTCCGGAGATCCATCATGGTGATCAGCATTGACTGAAGATACTTCTTCCTCTATTGATTTCTGTGATAATAGTTCTCCAATAAGCCTCAGAAAGCTGAAATAGGAAGACTGTCTAATATGTCTGTCATACATTGAATTGTCTGGATGTTTGCTGAAGGATCACAGGGCTCTGGTTTTTAAATTCTCCATATAACTTGTTTCATTTAAGACCAAATGGAAAAAAAAATAACATTAAAGCCAGGAAACACCACTGAAAAATTATAAAAACATTTTGTTTTATCTACTTTTGAGAGAGAGAATCAGAAAAAACTTGATCTTTCCTTCTCCATTTCCACTGGACATGCAATTGACTAATAGGCAGCTATATTACACCTAGGGCTGCTCATGCTGGGGAGATTGCTTCCCTGATAGACCATGTAGGTCATGGATATTTCTAGATTTTTTTTGAACACCAAAGCTGTCACTGAGCTTTGTTCCTTTCTCTGTGTTATTCCAACATTTTAACTGAGCAGGGTAGTGGCACAAAGGCTTTGTTTCAGAAAGACCCCTTTCTGGGGTCTGCTGATCCTATGGCACTCCATGGCTGAAAGGTGGAAGTCTTGCTCACCTGCCCCATCCATACAGTGCTGCTCGGCTGTGGTCCCAGGCTCCCTATCGAACGCTGTGTGTCTGTCAGCTGACTGGACTCAGCTCCTTGTCAGGGTAACTGGTGGGAGCTCAAGGGAAGGAGTTGGACTTGTTACTGCAGAGAGATTATGTTAAACCTTTCCGTCCTCCCCTGAGATGCAAAATGAAAATATCTCCCTGGGTTAGGTCCCACCTTCTGTGCTAGACGGACCCACTTACAAAGAGAAGTCAGAGATTTTTCCCACTTCTGTGACCAAGGTTGAGATTTCATGAAAGAGTCAGTTAAGACTCCTGAGAGAAAGTTGTTTATGTTGCTTTTTCAGACCTTATGCACAACGTTCTCAGGTGCTGTCATTTCCTAAAACTCCTCCTGTAAGCCTTTCTTTCTCTTTTGTTTTCCTTGGCAGAAAAGACCTACTCAGCCTTCTAACCTGTTGAACTTTGCAGCCCTCAACCAGCTAGCTGTTCTGCTGTAAGGATGCATGAAAAGAAGAGTTATTCACAGTCTGTGACAGTCTGCCTTAGGGCACAGCCTCAAGGTTTTATACAAATAAAAGTGTTGTTTTATAAAGTCTGTATAGGAATACTAAAATGTAAGGTTGTGGTGTACAGTGATTGACTTGGACTGCATAAATCATGTAAAGGAGTTAGAATTTTTCCATAAAATTTTTGAAAATATTTTTTTTTCCCTTGCAAATCAGAATAGCAGTGTTTCATACTGGTATGAGTGTATATTGGTATACTGCATTTCTATCTACTTAATTGATTTAAGGCTATCTGATCAAATAATCATGTCAGTTTAGGGTTTACCACTGAGTTGGTAATGGCTATAGTATGCTATGGAAATTGGAATTACAGGAGCTTTTCCTGCTATTCCACAAAGTTGTTTATACTACTTGTATCCTATTTCTTACTCAGCACATAGATAATCAGTATAGATTAGTATACTTTAAATATTTGATAATAAATATTGTGCGATTAATCAGAAATAATAGAATATGAGAGAAAAAAATAAGATTATATAAAGTATTTTTCATCCACAAAATCCCATGAGGTGCAATTGTGCAATTACCTAAATGACTTTCAAAACCATTTACTAGTGCAGAAAAATTATAATATTTGTCATATCTTCCATACTGCATGCGCCTGGTTCAAAACCTTGACAATTTTTTCGCATGGCAATTGAACTGAAGAAACTTAATAAGAAAAGTCTGGGGGAGTGATTTGTACTCTCTGTCAGTATTACTGTATCATTTACAAATATTTTCAGCAACAGCTAAGGCTAAAGGCTTTGGTACCCAGATTCTAGGGAGAATGTGGTATACCATTCTGGTGCTTCTGTCAGTGAGAGAAACCCTGCTCAATTATTATGAAAGAGGAAATTTGTTCAGAAAAAAAGGAGCAAACAGGAACATTGCAATTTCAATTGTAAAAATTAGAAAAATATGGTTTCATCAAAACCATCAATTGCCAGTACTGTGCTATTAACTTGTGGTGTTTGTTTGTTTTTCTAACCTTTATATTGCTACTGAAATTTCAGTATATTGAATTTAATATCAAGTCAGAATTTAACTGAAATATAAAATTGGAATAGTCTCATAAAATATCGTTATGGCTGATTAATTTTCTTTTAAGTAAGAATTTATCACAATTGCAATTTAAACTGATGAAAATCAGTACTGAAATTGCTGCAGTCAAGAGCAATCAAAATGGACCCAACACAACCCCTACAAGCTTGAAACTAGAGACAATTAATCAAGTAAAATGCGTCGCTATCTACCTCTACAGCATGCAAAGCACTGTAGGCTTGGTACTCTTCCCTAAAACAGCACAATCTTCTCGACTGTCTTTACAACAATATGCTTGCATTTCATCTGTAATCCACATTTTTCTTCTCACTGCAAGGACTGTGATTTGGTTTCCTGCAGTCCAGGTCTCTCCAGCGCCTCAGTCTTTGCTGTTAGGACAGACGGTTAATTACAGACAGGTGTTTTGGTTCACCCTTTAATGACAGTTCATTTCTGTTGTGACCATGACTGCAGAGTTGAAGAGAAAGTGAAAAAAATCCAGATTTCAATAGCTTCAGCCTCTAAATAGAGGACTTCTAGGCTACTTTTTTTTTTTTTTTTTTGTGGTGGTTTTGGTAGCACTTATTGACTGTTTCTCAGATTTTATGATAACTACCAAGAAATAAATTTCCTACCACTAATGCATCTCAAATTGTCCAAATTTACCAGCTGTCAGTACTGAATTAAAGTTAATGAGTTTAATAAGTTAATGATAACTTGCAGTCTTCAATTCATACAGTTTTTTTGTCTCATGTTTGGATGAACAGTGATACAGCTTTCCTATGGCTCTTCACAAATTTTTTGTACACTTCATGAGGGACTAAATGCAACTCTCTTAATGGGAACTATGACCCTTAATCCTAATGACTTTTAACTGATAGCTGGTTTTTACATAGGAGATAACACCTCATGGGCCACTGTAGTTTTGCTCATTTTTTTGATAGTCTACCCAGCAGTACAGGATTTCTGTACTACATAACATAGCAAACAATGTTCTTTCTTAGCTGAAGAACCTGAGAAAGTGAGGGCAATCTATATGAGCCGTGTCTGAGGGATGATGGAAATGAACACTTGAAATCAAGTCTTTATTAGTGGAAATCTGGCTCAGATACTCAGATGTGTGCTATGAGTGTAAACCATCTCTCCTCTTAAATGTGGCTGTCAGAAATGTATATGAAAACAAAAAGATTAAGATAAAAAACTTACCAAAGTAATAAAACATTTCAGTCTCTGTGATGGTACTAAGGGAAAATGATGTTTGGCTAGTTACACCTTCTTGACAGCTTTCAGCCTTACAAAGATTGTAGAAAATTGGATAACAAAAAATTTTACCTAGTTACCCTTATTCTTTAATATGGATTTGATAAACATCTTTTTAGTTATTGGATGAAATTATGGAGATGTCTACATCGAGAATAGGCATTATTGATCAGATTATCTGTTCATTTTATGCTGGTGTCACAACAACCTGGTTGGGACAGTTCACTTCTAATATCCTTAACCAGATTCATCAATCACTGGGACTCATCAGTTAGAGCAAACATAGTTCCTTGCTAGGTCCTCCCAGATATACTGAATTAATCAAGGAATTTCCAGCTCAGCTTGGCAAGTACCACTCTTCTGATAGCAGTACCCATCTATTTGTATTGCTAGGTCATACCAAATCATGATAATGGATCTTCTGAATGTTGACCAGAGCCTGTGTCTAGTGGCAGAAATTAAGGCATATGTGGTGGTATGATCTAACACGTGACTTAGCAGAGCTCCACGGGCAGAAAGAAAGGGCTGCTCCACCATAATTGAACAGAAATAGTACCAGTGATTTATTATTGTCACATATGAGTTAGTATTCTATAATCTCCAACACATATAGTATTATCTAATATTTATAAATGTCTTTGGTTTGCCTGAAATATTTTCAGAGTAAGTGACGCTGGAAAATCTGGTAGCCCTACCCTTAGCGTGGAATGCTCAGAAATTCAGGGATACCATCATCATCTTGATCACTGTAAAGGTTGCATGGATCCCAGGATTATTATTCCTCCATTTTTCTTCTGAGACATGCTGTCTCTTAACCCCCAAACAGTGTCTTGGTTTTATTTATATGAGAAATAAAAGCCAGTATGAATTCTGAAGTACCATGAGCAGCTTTGCAAATATTATTGCTTGGTTGGGTTGGTTTTTTTTTTTTTTGCAGATGCTGTAGATAATAGGTGCTTCAGATTTACTAAAGTGCATGATTGCTTTTTAAACTGTGCATTTCTTCATAATAATGCATTGTAAATAAGTTGTTGTACTGTAAAACATTGCCACTCTTTCAAAAGCCTCTAAAGTTCTTAAAAGCACTCACTCTTATTTGGCTTTTAAAAACTAGCTATTAATATTTACATTTGTGACTGTGCACAAATACATAAAATCATCATAAAAGCCAGGGGTTTAAGTGCCTGCCCTTCCATTCACCAGGTCAGGAAGAACTTTTAGATCTGTCCCAGAGGATTTCTTGCTATTACAAATATGAAACTAGGATGTTAAAATGAAAAAGAAGCAAATTTAATAATAATAATAGTAAAAAATACTTGCAAGGGACAGAGCTCAGCTTGATAGCTTCAGAGAGTGAAAGGAGATTATGTCAAAGCATAAATGGAGTTTTAACATTTTTAAATCCAGAAGGTCTAATCTAATCTAATCCTTTTCAATCCAATTTTTTTAATGCAGCCTAGACATCAGATTAAAGCTTGCACTTTTTTAGGCCATTGCAAACAGAATCAGCATCTGTGCTGCCTTTCTAATATTCAACATTTCTAAGCGATTTTAAATGAATCAAAAGAATAATTATAAAATATAAACAAAGGAAGACCTATAAATTAGATACCAGGTATCTTATTTTTACTTTAAGGCGAAACAAATTAAAATTCCTATTTGTAACTTTGCCTTTTCTGGTAAATGAAATAACTATTAAAAAATATAAAAAAGGAAGAACCTATTCCTGAGATCATATAATACTCTAAAGGCAAGGGCAACACAGTAAGACACTTTTTTGTGAAAAAATTCCTTTTCTTGTGTTGTTTTGTAAGTAGTTTAGTGCCAACAGCTCTGTAAAATCAACGATTTGTATTTAGTCTGCTGAGTTTTTTAGACTAATGTTTATGAGATATATCAATCAGATAGAAAGCCTTCCTTTCTTTTCACTGTTTTTCTGTTTTGTTTATTTGGTTTTTTTTTATTCTGCTGCATTTTGAATTTCTAGTGAATCTTAAATCCTTGTAATGTTCAAAGTAATATACTCTAGATTGCCAGGTCCCACACAGCAGCTCTCTGCCTGTACAAACACTTTCAAGACCTTTCTTGCTTCCTGTCCCAGTCAAATGAGAAACTACTTATTGCTCACCAAACAAATATGTCTTGTTGGGTGATCTTTCTTTCAATGCCCTTGTTTCTCCCAGGATAAATCCAAAATATTCTATGGGATGCTGTCAGTTAGATTAGCAAATTCTTAGTCACTGGGATTAAACACTGGTAGGAAGATGACCACCATCTATGTATATTAGAATATAATTGTTAAGACATTTGGGCCTGGCTCTGTTCCTGGTAAAATCAATGACAATGCCACAGTGGGATTCTCTTTAGCAGAAGGTAATTTAATTTAGCAGTGAATAATTTGAAAATACAACCCTCAACTGCTAGAGTACTACTGTTTTGAGATTTGGGGACACCCTCAATAATTTGTAGTGGCAGAACAAATTTCTTTAGAAATATCATGCATGCAAATGTGATTTTGTTTTTATGTACATCTTAATAGGTCTTCAAGAGGTAATTTTGGGGTTCCTTCTTCAGTTCAGTAGTCTAAACTGGATCCTATGATAAAATTTTAACTTTATTGAAAATACCTCAGAATAGTTTGCTGAAGGTGATGAACTGTGGTGCACTGAGTAATGAAAATGATTTATGTTCTTATGAATCAGTACTTATTCAAAGAGAATAAGCATGGATTTGGATTCTCAGTGGCCTGAGAGAACATACACAGAGTAGCTTTAAGCCTTAATGTTCTTGACAGGAAAAAACCCCAAACCCAAACACCCCCTGCCCCGGCCCCCACAAAACCAAAGAAAGAACAATTTAGTGTTTTTGTTCATAAAGAGAACAAATTTTCACAGATCAGAATAGCAGGTGGGACTTAAGAACCCATTTCATATCAAAAATTAAGATAATGACAAATAATTAAAATACAATATGAGGCACCACAAACTCTTGTCTGTAAATCAGACTGAAATGAACCTTCAGTGTCTAATTCTGAAGCCAGTCAAACTGATGGATACCCAAAAGACTGGCAAATTCAAGATCCATTTATCCTTTTTGCCCTTTGTATAACACCCCATAATCAATCAGTTTCAGGATGGAATAAACAGTGTGCAAGATAAAACAGGTGCTGTGCACTGTTTAGAAGTGCATCTGTAGGAAGTAATCAGGGTGTAGCACATTCTTTTGGAGGTGATGTTATCATGTATATTCCCAAGTGACACCAAGGAGAGAGAAGAGAGGCTGGGGAAGTTCGTAATAGAGGCGCTGAAATAAGTGGTATCTAAATCTTAAGAGAAGTCAGATTCTTGTAAGGATTTTGACAAATAGCCTTTTATGGTCTCATCTCTCTTTATTTTTCCTCCTTTCCATATGCTTTCCATAAACTTTCCAATTACTCTGAGATGAAGTTACGAAGACGCACATAAAGAAGCAGCTCACTGCTGATAAGTGTAGCAGAGATGCTGGACTTCAAGAGTGAAGTGGGGGAGCTGAGAAAACTTGACATATCTCACTCCAGATGTATGCAGGTTGGCCACTGGAATGAATGTTGTTGCACCACAACCTGCTGGAAAAAGACCTGAGTAAACAAGGAAACAGAGACTTTAATGCATTTGAATTGGCCCTCTAATTGGGGAAATCAAAGACCACGAGTTTGGACTGCACTTGGGTACGTAAAACCATACCATTTTTTAGACAATGCGTTTCAAAAAGGAGGATGCACAAATGCTATCATAACACTAACAGCTATTGCTACTTAACATCTCTAAAGTGAGATAAATGCGGAGTTACCTGTTTCAGCATACACACTGTAGTTTTTTGCTAGTACACTGTTTAAAAAAGACCCAACAAGCTCTAAAATATTTTAGTTTGTATATGGGAAAACACACTGGTCAGACATTTTAAAAAGTGCGAATGTATGTGAAAGCTGCAGCCATATAGATCATACATTTAAACTATCAAAAGAAAATTCACTTATTGTTTGGAGGATTACCTAACACTGGGTTAGTGAGTACATGTATTCAAAGCACCCGGTAGAACAGTCAAGATCTGAAAGGATCTGCAACTTTCTGTCATGTAAAATAACACAGACCATTTTTTCATGTGTTCTAAGATACATTCTAAGGAGGCATAGAAGCCTCTGAGTTAGGGATGTAAACTCTCATAGTCAATACCTTGTTTATATTTGCATTTTCCTAATTTAATGTGAATAAATGTCTGCACAGAATATTGGGCAATGATTAATCCAGATACTCATTTTATATAATGATTATTTCTTTGTAAGTTTGCCTTTCCACTTCCAGAATTACACCCTAGACTACACTCTCAACCTGAGAAAATAAATAGAACCCCATTTATTTGAAATAAGCATGAGATATTCAGGCCAAATCTTCCCCTGACAAGTGAACATTTTATCTGTTTGCACTTCTGTTCAAAGTAGACTTGCAAGATCTTATGTGTACCATGGTTGGGATCCATCTAGATATTTATTCATTCATCAAAAAGCATCTTTCATCTATTAGAAATTACTGACATTGTAACAGGACAGTCACAGTCTTGATTTTCTATTTGCCGATTCCTTTTGGGGACAACACATTATCCCTCCAGCTGCCTTGCCCTTACTGTACACACCATCTAACAAACAATGCCTGCTTTTTAGGCCATGGGTGGTGGGGTGTAATCGGAGCTGCAAACCAAGTTTTTTCCATTAAAATGGGATATTAAAACTTCATATTAAAGCCTGAGAAAAGGTCTCATCACTTCTGCTTTTCCATATTAGTGTAGTCAAGTGCATAATATAACCCTAAGCAATTAAATAATGAAAGGCAAACTTCTCTGACGGTTGCAGAGAGAAAGTTTTTATTATACAACACAGTGATAGCTTTCTTCCCCCTGCTTCTGACTTTCTGTTGACATTGGTGTTGCTTATCTTTTCCAGCCTCCCACACATATTGATTACCTCTCAAGCTGATGCCCTCTGTTCTCCCTTGACTTGCTGCTTTATCTTGCTTTGCAACACTTGTACATTTTTAGCCCTATTCGTACACATGGGCCAAATTTATCCTTGGTTTTCTGCCAAGGAGTTACATCAAGTATAAATTTGACCCTCTCAGTCTTTCTTACTGCTTCTGAAATTAGGTTTCCAAACAGATGAAGACTGGGTACCCATGATGAAGTATTTATAGTGTAAGACTTGACCCTGCACACAGAGAGAAACACAAGATCTTTAATCAAAACTAGAGCTTCTTTGTAGGCATGATCACATGATTTTAAGTCTGTGACAGACTTTCTGTCCTCCACTTGTTGCCAGATGTTTCTGCAGTTACACAATGAGCACATAGGTTTTGGTGTGTATTTTCTGCTGTATTCTGTGTGTACCTTCAAGGCTGATTTGAAGCCTTCTTTGTGATCCTGTTATCTTCAGCAGTTGGTATGCCACTGAGTCCTCCAGCACAAGTCTGAGGAGGAGAATGTCCCCAGGAGGACTGTGCCAGGTTCCAGCGACACTTCAGCAGTGCCCTTCTTCTCCTGGGAGTGATACGGAAACCTTTGCAACAGCATTATGCACACATGAGCCTTCTGTGACTCCCCAGGAAATGTCACATCCAAGGAGTGCACATCTCTTGGGTCATAATGTAGCATAAATGCTGGAATATAATTTATATTTAAAGTACAATTCTTGCTTTTATATGCAGAAAATACTGCAGTCTTTGCTAAAAGAAGCAACAGAGCTTATTCACTTTCACTCTTGTGGTACAGAAAAATGCTCAATTTGAAAGCATCTGAAACACACAGCAACAATTTTTAGATGAGATATACTGATTAATATATTCCCTATATGGCTTTGTATTTAGTGCTTCACTCATTGCCCTTGAACTTTTCCTGTCTTTAGGGGAGATTGGAAAAAATGCATGGATTTAGAGTGAATTTTTCTCTGTCACATGTCAACCTCTGCACATTTTTTTGCATTTACGGATTATAACAAGGTTCTACATTCAAATTTATTGTAGTGGGAAAGAAATAGTAAAAAAATCATATCAGTTCACCAATAAACTAGCAGATGGTAAATGAATTCAATTTCTTAGTTTCTGAGTAGGATAGAAATAAATACTTAAATACTTAAAATTACTAATATAAACACAGTAAAGTTATAAAAAATTAAGTATGACTTCTGTTTTAATTGCTTGAAAAACATGACCTTAAGGACAGCTTACTAAGGGCAATATTTTTAAAGACGAGGAATATTTCACATCTTATTGCCATGGTGTTCATTGTGATGCAATTAACTATTTTAATATGTTTTTCCTGAATTAACCAATATAATCAAATTTACTCACAGTGGTTACAAATATCACACATTTCGTATATTTGGCTACATCTGAATTTGCATGTATATTCAACCATTCAATGTGAAGTTGAAAAATTAAGTTACACATGGGTGAAAAATTTGACTTTAAGAAATTTACATAATTTTTAATGCAATCACTGAGAAATATATCGTCCCTGACAAACAGGCAGAGCAGGCAGGGTACTGAAAGCACCTTTTAAAGATATCTCTAATCACTCCGTGCAATCAAATCATGAAGAATTTGTGCATTCACGGTGCAAAATCCCACAGGGGATGATTCCTTACTTTCCCTGGGAGATTTATTCTAGCAGCATAAAACACTCCACTGGCAGAAGTTTTTATTCATATTTATCTTGTATTGCCCCTTTTTCAAGAATTATTTTATTACACCACTGTCTAACTCTGATTTATTTGATTTAATGTTTTAAATTATATTTCTAGTCCTTTTTATCAGTTGCTGTGAGAATATGACTTTTATGGTGTTTGTGAAATCTCTTCTAGAGCACTTTGGGCATAACAGTGATCAAAAAATCTAGATGAGAAACAGAACTTTTTGGAAGGATTACAATCTGATATACAGTTTAATAAATTATATATTGCTACACTAATATTCCAATATACAGAGTACTTCTGTGTTAATATAACCGACAAAGAGGGAAGGCATTTTGGAGACAAAAACCAGAAAATTAGTGGGTTTAGTTTTCCATATTCAAATGAAAATTAGCTAGATGAAATTTCCAGACAGATGTATTTTCAGTTAGTTCTTAAAGTAAAACCATGAGGATATTAAATAAATATATCAGTAACTGTGTGAGAAACACAAGATTTGAAACTTTTACTATTTTACGGTTTTCCTTGTTTTCCTGGTATGGTTTCAGAAATACGACATTTTTGTTGCAATGTTGATGTTGAGAGATGAGGTTCTCAGAAGCCTTGGCAGTAAGCTCTTGGTGTCTACATCATGTTTCACAAACAAGGTCCGTTCAACTGTGCTCTTTTTAGACCAAAGAACTAGCGCACAGGGATGCAGGCTCTGACCTGCGATCAGGAAGCTCCTAGGTCTCTGATCTAACACTAGGTGAGCTTTCCACTGCTGGACTTACGCTACATCATTATAGAGAGGAATGATATTATTTGTAGCATGAGAAAGGCACACAGAGACATAATCATTGCTAATAGAGCATTGATCTGGAGGATGGAGCTCTGACACAAAGCATTTTCACTGTGCAGATGTCCTTCCTGGGATCTCCTGTGGCTGATCACCAAAGAGCAGATTGGAGAGCAGTTTGCTATGATTTGAGGCTTGCTTTGCTGTTGCTGGCTCTTTTCTAGCCAAACACACAATGTGGTTCTGAAGCTAAGCCATCTTTTTAAAGAAGAAAAAAGTGATATTTTACAAGCTTTCTCTCACTACAGAAGCCAAAATTTCCAGTTTCAAATGATGCACACAGTATCCAGTTTAATATGCAAGGCAGTTTGGGCCTACCCCTGGCAGTAAAGTAGGCCTACACCTGTTCTCTGTTCTCTGTCATCCCCTCAGCTGCTTTAAAGTTTGAGAGTGAATATAGTGTTCCACTTGTACATTGTAGATGTTATCCAAACCTGGGCTCAAGCAGGCAACCTATGCAATGACTTGGACCTCAGCAAATAATAATGAACTCCTAAATTAGGCAGATTTCCCTCACCCGATATGTATCCTATTTTAATATATCTCACAGAACTCAGATTCTTGCCTCACAGTTACAAGCTGGAAACTATACCAGCACATTAATGTGAACATTAATGGTATTAACATGAGAAGTACTGGAGGTTGTCTGCCAGCTATTCAAATGGTTTTTTTCTTCTGCACAACACACCAGTTTGAGAGTGTTCTTTCAACTGATGCAAGAAAAGGGTTTTGTCATTATGTTGGGTCTCTTACATAAGAAAATCAGCTACTGGTTTATTTCTAATAAGGTAAATTTATGTTCATTTTGAGTGAATTACTCTGGAAGAGTATGATGGAATACTCCGCAGCCAAAGGAAGTGTTTTCTTAAAGCCTTCATGAAAAGAATTATGGTGATTAAAATCATCAATCCTGCATTGAGTATTATCAGTCCTAAACCTCTAAATAGCAATGAGCATTGTTTGGAATTCACATTCAAGCCTGTATGATGGGAAATTTTATATTGAGAATTGCTGGTACCAGAAAGCCCATGAATAATCACCATTAGATATTGACTAAACACTTAGGTTCTTTTGAAATCAATTTGTCCAGAGAGATTGAAATACCCCTGGGTCACATTTAAACTGAATACAAAACATTGGCCTCCATCTGTTTTTCTGTTTAAACTAAAACCAAATCAAGCAGAGAGGACGAAGGATTTCTAAAAATCCCAAGATAAGATGTTAGGGTTTGATTAGGCCTGTCTGGTTTTCATAGCCCAATGTAACATTCTTTTTATTGTATTAAATGTTTCGGGTGTAATTTATTTTGTTTGCAATTATGCTAATCAAGGTGCTTAAGATCTTCATATTTGAGTATCACTAGATGGATTAGGAGTCTTAAATGAGGTATTTTCATGCTCCCTTATATGCATATCTAGCCATACTTAACTCTGTTTATCTCCCTGTCTTGTGAAAATCTCATTTCTGAGATTTCTGTGGACTTCTTGGCCACAGAGAAAGTCACAGTCTGAGCCACAGTACTTTGCAGAAACAAGAGGTCTAAGAGAGAAGCAGGATAAATACCTGTGGAATGGTGGAAATATTAGAAAAATACGAGGTGCAGGGCATTTCAGGGCAAAAAGAGACCAAAAGTTCAAAGGCACAAAGTGTTACCAATTCAAACAGAAACACTGAGAAGCGAGGAAGAGACGGAATTGGCTGAGGCAGGTCTTGTGGTGACTCCATTAAGCTATATCTAAAAAAGAAATCATCAGGCTTTCCACAAACATTTTAAATTTTGGATACAGCTTTGAGACTCCATCTGGTAAAATTTACATCTTCATGTAAATTCAAATTATTTTATCTTTGTGAAAGATAGCTAAGGAGCTGGTGCTTAGTCCAAATGCTAAAGCCCAGGTGCCGTTTTGGATGTCTTGATTCCTTGAACCCCATTGAACTCACATAGCATGGCTGAGGTGCCTGGCTGGCTTGTCATGGGACAGGGGTAAGGTGGGTGCCTGGTGGGGATGGTCAGGATGGGGGTGACCTCTGGACCCTGCCAAATGGGTACTTGAGAATAAGCAGGATTTCAGCAGGAGTCCAGTCTCCCAGAAGGATGTCTTTCTCCACCCAGACTACCTTTGGCCATCCGCATTTACTGCACTTCAAGTCATCCCGGTGCTTCCCTTCATGCTCTGCTAATACTTCTCTTATTACTTCACTGCCTATATTGGTCCCTATATCCCAACAAAACTTTAAGGTTAATACATCTGCTTTCCTCCCTCCCTTTGCTGTAGAAAGCTCCTCAGTAGTGGCCTGGGGATTAGCAAGAGCAGGGTGGGAAGTTCTGTGCAGGGTAAATGCTGTTTTCCTTGCATTTCCTGTTGGCAAGTTGTGTTAGAGAGATACTAATTTGCTGATATTGTGGTTCCACGAAGTGGCTGAGCTAAGTGTGCTTGGCACCAGGTGTAGCTGAAGATCAAAACAGCCTGAGCTCAGACAGGCTTGCTTTGCTGGCACACACATAAAACAGCTGTCCTGACCCTGCAGCATCACAGTCTGTTCTGTCCCTCTCCTCACACCTCAAATGATTATCACACTTAGAAGAGTGCATCATCCTGTATCAGACTTCCCTCAGAAGGCTGCAACTGAGATTTGTCATCTTCCCTGAAGTTGGTTTCACCACTTCCTTCTTAGTACAGAAAGCCCACCAGAGAAAGCTGGCTAGCCATGGAATGGTGGAGCAGAAGAAAAGCAGTAGGAATGCATATGACATACAGTTTTGTGGAAGAAATGTCAAAGACTTGTGTTTCTGACCCCTTAGCCTTAAGAAAGGAGGGCTTTCCTAATGGGGAAGTACTGTCCTTTTTTTCAACTCCACAGAGGGCAAGTCACAAGACTCTCTGCATCTGTAAACTGTTTTCAGATGTAGGGAACAGGAAAACCCTGTTGTTTTTCTGGCTGCAGGGATAGGTAGTGGGAAAGAGAAAACAGTGCTTTAATTAGAGTTTTTAGTCAAGATAGTAAAACACAAGAAGTGTGAAAATAAATAATGTTTTCTTTGCATTTTAAACCCGCTCCACCTACAGTGCCACCTTAAAAATATCAGAATATATTAGCATCAGTTTAAAAATTTTACAGCTAAAGGGAAGAATATGCTTAGGGAGGGATGTAGAAGACTTTAAAATCCGTAGTACCTTGTCCAAGACAAGTGCCATTTATTGTTTAATATTGCATTCAGCCTTTATCACTTTTGCCTGAAACGTATATACTACTACTTGGCAGAATCCCAAAGTAGGACTAATAAAGACATTAGAAAAATATTCCACCAAAAAAACCCCCCAAACCTGAAATAAACCAACAGGAGAGATCTTCTCATTGGGAAAAAAACTAGAAAGGCAAAAGTTGTAAAATTGTGAACAGTGGCAAGGCACATAACATGTGTTCTTCAATCTTTTCTATAAATGTAAGTACACTGAATCAATTAAACAAACCTGTCATTCCAAGGGAAGACAAGGAAAGAGCCTTCACTAAGCAAAATGAGTCAGCAGAACTTGATGTATCCTGATAATATATAAATGCCACTGAGCTGACTGAAATGTTCTGTTTAAACATGGAAAATTGTTTATTCCAGGATTGTTTCTGTTAAAACATTTGATATTTCTATAGTAAGAGGCTTTTGATGAGCTGGACTGTTAGTCCAATCTGATGTGATGATTTACATATTTTCAATATGGCATTCTGGGGTGTTTTACAACTTACATGATAAGAGAGTTAAAAGGGACAGGCCAGTCAAGGGTTTAACCTTGCCAGTGTCCCTAAGCAACTCCACACAGTGCTCCTGCTCATCCCTCCCCACGTCTGACGAACTGCATAGGTAGGAGGACAATAGATAAGTACCAGGTGTACAATTAATAACATCAAATGATGAGCAATTGAGACCATCTAGTATGTTCCTAGCAGAGGTACAATGCACCCAATCCAAAATACAGAAGTGGTACAAATATTTAAGAGGTGGTTTATTTGCAATATGTGCAAGGAGACAGTTGCATAGCTGCCTCTCTCTAATTCTGCCAGCTGATTTGTCTTCCTGTCTATTTTGTAATTCCTTAGAGGAAATATGAAGCGCTCCCAGAAAGCCATGTGAGCAGAAGGCCTGTGAAGAGAATAGGGAGTAGTTCAAACTCAGTTGAACAAAACAGTATTTCAGGGTTCAGATGTTCATGATGAAGATACACAGCAAAAAGGAAGAAGACAGTCAAGCAGTTTCATACATCTTTTTTTATTCCTGCTCAATTTCTTGCAACCCAGTTCATGTCACATAGGATATTCGTATCCTCAGGACTCTGCAGATCCTTGATCTTGATATAACTGAATCCACCAAATGATAAAAGAGTTGTGGCAGGGAGATGGCAGTTTTTTGAGACAACCTGAGACAGCAGGGCCTGAGAGTCAGGCTGATGAGGAAGGAATATCAGGACAAACAGCATCTTCAAAACTGACCAAATTCCTCAGAATTTTAAACCTCACCTAGAGCCTGCATCTTCACTCTTTACCCAGGTACAATACTCAAGTTGTTACTGCTGTTTGTGAAAGGACCACAACTTATTTGTCCCTTCCAACCCTCTCATTTCCCTGTATTTGCCTTCACTAATGTGTGGTAAATGTGGCATGGTAAAAGCACACAGAGCCTGTAAAACGTACTTCCTTTTCAGCCTGCACATTTGTACTCTATGGAGGATTTAGCCCTTATCACCCACTCACTGAAGTCACACGTGAATGCACAGCAGAGATTTGTCATTAGGTTAACCATTAACTGACAACCCTTATGAACCTGGACACCAAAATTCGTGGCTTATACAGCTTAGTCATCATCCACCTTGAAGGAAGTGAAGGGGACCTATAAATCACTCCAATCAATTACCCCCTCCCCCTAAGAAATGTAGTCAAAGCACTCTAGAAATAAAACCATATGGCACAATCATGTCAGCTCTGTTTATATAAGCTGTTCCTAGAAACAGCAGTAATAACATGTAATCTGTAATAGCAGATTTCCATATACTGAATCAATATTTGAGTGTTTGAGACCAGGTGTTTTATAAGATGCCATTAAGTGAGCAGGGCACATTAGCAGGTTCAAAACAGACTGTGGAGGGTTCCTCAGCCCCTGTGTCTCCACTTGCATTCCTCAGTCTCACAGCACCAACATGTACTCTCCAAGTCCTTTTGATTGGATCAGCAGACCCAAACAGATTGTGACCATCGTGCCTTGTTTTTTCTCAGAGAGTTTCATTCATTTAGGACCAGCAATAAGAAACTAATGAACTGATGTTTATTTGACTAACAGCTCCTGGTAGATGTGCTCATTGGGTTACACAGGCTTTCAGAGGTCTCATTTTTGCATTGCATTGTTTCTAGGTTGCAGTGCGGTGGCTTTAGCTGTACATTAATGAGCGCCTGCATGGCTGGAGATATTTGTCTGTCATTCAGGTTAAGACAGAAAAGCACAGGCTGTGCTGATTGCCTCACCAAGCACTTGGTGCAGTTGTAGATGTATGGTTTAAAATACAAAGTATAGAGTTTTACTGCATTCTTATCTGTATGGAATTTAGCTTGTTTGCAAGAAATACAAGATATATTTCCAAAGCCAAAATTAAACAGGAATTATTCTGCCTATTGTACTCTGTTGTGTCATACTATATATGACTATGTATTTTTGCATTATTCAGCATTTCAAGCCACTATCTGAAAGCCAGAATGTTTTACAGCCTACTGAGAAATTTATATTTTCCTAGATATAAGGTTCTTTATATGAACAAAATCCAGGTTACCTGTGTCTATCCTTTTCCTGTGCAGCAGACTGAATTAATAGTGAGAGAGCAAATGTTAATTTTTCAGTATTTTTCTCAGGGAGAAGCAAAGTTAATGTCTACCAGGAACTTTTCGAAGCTCCCAGGTGCTGAGATGATGGATGACATAAACATACGTTTCTACTTTTTTTCCTCCCACTCTCCATTCCTTACCGTCAAGTCAGCTGTAACCTGCTACTAGAAGAACATTGGAAACTCTTGCCTCAGGTAGTTTTGTTGATTACAGTCTGCTTGATAATATACTGTCAAACTTCTCTGTGTAATTAGTAATATTAATAAATGTGTCATGATAAAAATAATGATTGATTATTAACTTGCAGTTATTTTAAGCCAATTATCACCACATTTTTGACAACTTTTGTATGTGAACAGAGATTTCTTTAAAAGACAGCTAATTCTAGTGGTTAGAATATGCATTTGAATAGACAGGAACTCAAATTTGCTTTGTTTGTTTCATTTTTGATCAAATACTTGAACAGTGGATCCACAGATTGATAATGAAAAATCTTTTTATTCCCATAAATTTGAGGCCAGAATTCTCGTTAGGCTTTATTAATCAAAAAACTCTACTCTTCGCCCTCAAGTTTAGCTGGAAATTACGATTAAACCTGACTTTTCATTTCGCGTAATATTCAGTTTACAAAATTTGACAAAACACTGCAATGTCTGAGTGCCATCTTTCTGAGACCTGATTGTTTCCTAGCGCTGTTCCCTATAACAGCAATGCAAACCTAATTCCACTTTTGGAAAAGCCTGGAAGAATACAACTGGCAAAAGGTTTTCTGGTGATCTACTACTGTTCTGCAGTTCCCAGGCAGCACTCTGGGGGCAACAAAGATAATACTGGCAAGAGCATTTCATTAAATCAGAATAGGACCCGGTATAGGTGGGCTCCAACCACACACATTTTTTACAATGTGGTTTCCTAGAATGGACAGTTTTACAATGTAGTTTCCAAGAATTGACCTGTAATCTTATGAATCTTTGTTATTTCTTTGTGTGTGTCTGGGGGTAGAAAATATTTGTCCATCACTATGTCTTCAAATGAGAGACTGAATAATATTTCAGTTATAGTCAGTGGGCACCATTTATTAGGGTGCTATTCTTGCAGGTTTATCACTATAATCAATGTAGAGCTTTTATTTTTGTGAGATATTAGAAACTGCTTGTGAAATTACTTAATGTTTCTTTACTTTATAGGTCTTTTAGGAGTGATAATGCAGTGCTGAACGAAAATGAAACATTGCTCAATGGTTCATATGACATTCAGATGTCGCAACAATAATACTGCACAGGAAGGAGAATAAAACAAACGTGAGAACTCAGAAATTTGCTTTTTCAGAAGCTGAAAGTATACTACATATGTGTCTATTCACCTTGTTTTTGATAGAAGAGTTTTGTAAACTTTATTTCAGTAAGTATTTCAGTTTTGGGGTAAAAATAATTTTTCATGAAAATATAATTTCACATCAGTCCCTCCCATCGCCTCCCTCCCAAAACACAGATGATCACATTTCCCTTTCAGCAGACCTCATACAGTTCTCAGGAAAGTAACCAGGTTTTGTGTGTTTTATCATGTTCCACTGCAGACTCTTGATAGAAATTTTGCCAGGATATAACCTAGGTAACAGTAAGATTGTAGGAAATTGATAACTATCCAAATATTGCTAGAAACAAGATCCTTTTTTTTGGCTGTGCATCAGGTATTTAGCAGCATAAATACTGTGGCTATTAGCTGAAAATATGTTCTCTGATTCGCCAGTGCAGAATAGGCAAAAGATTAAACAACCATTTTATTTGTCAAAATTTTACAATATTCTTTAAAAAATTGAAATAAATTATTCCAATTCCTTTTAAAAATGGAAAAAAATTGAAATAAGTTGAATTTTTAGGCAATTTTAGTATATTTCATTTAGCTTCCAATTCTCTTCTGCGACCAAAATTTAAGCAAGATGCACCCAGCCTCCTCTTGTTAGAACTAAGGCAGTCCCTCATAGGAGTTCTACAACCACGCTCTATCTTGGAATTCAGAATTGGAATTCTCAACCTGGTTCAGAACGAATCTCTGTTTTAATAAATATAAGGTACTTGGACCAGATCCTAATTAAAACATATTTTCAGAAATGGAAGAATACACATGTATTGAGATTGCAAAAAAGTCCTTCAGCATCGTGATTGAGAGTCACTTTCAACTTTAATTTGACAAAGTTCTTTTCCTATTAAAGTTTTTGTGAACCCATAGTCCCAATTAGTTTGAAAAGGAATGTTTAAAGATCAGAATTACTTATGGGACAGGAACTTAAATTCAAAAAAATCTTTCAAATTTAATACATTTTAAATTCTAGCAGCCTCACAACTCAAAAAGCTCATGAGAACAAACTGGTATTCCAACTTTCAGTTGGAAAGTTTAGTGTTCTTTTGGGCCCTGAAAAATAATAACTCTTAGTAAACTTCTCACAGTTTATTAATGATGCATTTTGATAAAACCTTATTAGAAGTTGAGACTGCTGAGCCCTGATTTAGCCTCCATTAGCAACAGGATATCATGAAGGCATTCACTAACTTACCACTACCCTCCTCCTGGTGGGATGGGCAAGGAAATCAGAAAAAAAGTCTGAAACTCACAGGTTGAGATAACAATAGTTTTATAAGTGAAATTAAGTAGAATAATAATTATAATAACAATAATAATGATGATGATGGTGATGATGATGATGATGAGAATGGTGATGAAAAAGACAGAGGAATAAAACCCCAGAAAGGCGGATGATGCACAGTGACACAGCTGCTCAGCACCTGCTGACTGATGCCCAGCCTGGCCTCCATCAGCGACTGCCCTCTCCCAGCCAGCTCTCCCCAGTCCATCCCCTGGCCATGTCGGTCTGTGCATGGAATATTCCTTTGGCCAGGTCGGGCCAGCTCTCCTGGCCATGCTCCCCCAGCCTTTGTGCACCTGATGGCTGCAGAGCACGGGACACTGAAATGTCCTGGATTTGGCACGAGCACTGCGGAGCAACATCCCAAACATCTCTGAGTCACCAGCATGATTCTCACACTGAATGCAAAGCATAGCAATGTACCAGCTACCAGGATGAAAATTAACTCTATCCCAGCTTAAATCTGATCATATCCAATTTGAAAATAATAAGGAAATTTTAAATATAAATTGTATAATTACAGTGGGTTTGATTTTGTCCAATTTAGGAATATGGATAGAGGAAAATAAGTCTTCCAAGACAGTGCATATCACTAAAGAGCTAGGAATAGCCTCTGCGTGCACAATGTTGTAATTTTCTTTTTGTTCTCAGCTAATATTTTCTCCTTAGTTATAGTTATTTTTATTGACTGGCAACAAGACTAAATGTAATATTGGGAAATGTAGAGAAAATTTGTTTATGAGTTCAGCTAATGAGATGTGAAGTGTATGATGTGAATGGAATTCCTTTTCTGCATCTCAGTGCATCATTGCAGAATTACTGGGAAAACAAATATAATCCTGAAATTGAATTAGAACATGACATAAGTGGTTCTATATCATCAAATCTTAGAATGTCTATACAGATATGATTGAAAAGTATAATTTATTTTTTCTTTTTTCACAAATATTTTCTCTTTCTGACTTTTCCCCTAGCCTCTGCGTCCTACGTAGGCTTTTGTTAGTGTCTCTAAATCACTAGTTTGCTTGTGCTATAGAGATACTAACATAAAATTTGCTATTTTAGAGACTCAATAGCCCAAATAGCTTTCTGTTTCCATTTAATTTTGATTGATTTAATGAGGGATCTAAAGAAATGATTTTCTGTGTATGCAATAGTATTAAGGCGAAGACAAAGACACTATTCAGCTTTCATAAAATCAGTTGATGGGCCAGATGCAAAATCAATTAACTCTGGTGAAGTATAACCTTGTATGGCTTGCTATAGTTCTCATTTTCAGGAAGATGAGCCTGGCCATTGCTTCTGTTTCAGCAAAGTGTTAATAACAAAGTTATAAAACTAAAATGATGAGGGAATCCCCAGAAGTTTGAAGTTCAGACAAATGTTTGAAGGGTCAGATGTTTATTGCACTTCTCCAGCCTAAGAAAATCTTGCTGTGATTAATAGCTCCCCATTTCCACATGGCTTAAATCTTCCATGAAGCATCTTCATTGTTCACCCTTCGTGTTAATTTCTGTTCTTTGAGATTTTGGTGGGGGAGGGTGGAAAGTCACATGGCAATGGCACCCCTCTCAAAATCAGTATATAGATATCTTCAGCATTTTCATCACATACTTGCTGTCATTCTTTTGTGGCTTTTAAGCATGCAGTTATTTCTTGCTACATTTTTGAACTCACTTTTTTTTGTGGTACAAGTTTCTTGCAAGTATTTCTCTTAGAAGTAAAATTACACTGAATCCAGCATAACATTTTCTCAATTACAAATTGTTTCATTTGATCATACTTTTCTTATCTGTAAAATGTCTGGATCTGAAATATTTTGAAAGAATATCTGTAATAACAGTCATCATCTCCTCCTACTTGCATGTTCATACTGTGAAATTACTTAGTATCTCCTTTATATGAAATGTATAATTTTCAGGCCCTGGTTCAATACGTCTAACCTAATGTGTGTGAATTTTCCTACTGATGATAATGGAGGGCATTAATTTTGTGTTCTTAAAGATGGGTATCTCCATGGACCCTTCCTTGAACTTTGCTCTCATTGAAATCACCCTGCTGATTTCAGGAAGAGCAGAAATAAGTTTATTCGCAAGCAGTGTCCCAGCAAAAATAAATGCACTTGCTTTTTCTAAAATAAGCAGGAAGTGAAGGGTTTGCAGAACCACAGCATTTCTTGCAGAGAACTCTTTGGAAAGTTGACCAACATTGATAGAATTACTGGATTTGCTTTTCTTTTATGAAAGGGAATAGTTGTACAGACAGAAAAGATGATTTATGCCCAAGATTTCCCCCTTCTGTGGTCCATGCTGGAAATAATATTGACATCCAGAAAATTATTGTCCATATTGCCTATTTTATCCAAATGAATTGGAGAAGACAATAAATAAAGAATATTGCTCTGTCTTTAGAAAAAATTAAACTGACTTGCTTGTAAACTTTAACACAAGAAAATGTTTACTGTTTTTAAGGATATCTGAGGCTACTAAAATAAATGTTAAGAAATCGAAACAGACATATTTATCAGAATGCAGCTTGTATATTTTCTTGTAAAGTATTTAAGATCTATTTTTCCTAATATTTGTCTAAATTATAAGAGAAGCAGGAACAATTTTTTTTTTCAAGTTGAGATATTTCTTGATACGTCTTTTAGGATTTTAGTCAGCATATCTAGGAAGAAATTATTCTCTTCATCCTGCAAAAGGCAAGCAACATTCCTTCTTAGGAAACAAATAATTCCTCTTTTACTAGTTACAACTAGAAGAGATCCATCTAGAATATTATCTTGTACCACAGACTTCTATAAAATTGTGCTTAAGTTTCTACTTGATCATTTCTACTTTCTTAAGTTAGACAAGTAACTACTAGACAAATTAAATTTGGCCTGGCATCCCCCATTCCACCTTGTTAGTTTGATTGCAAGTAAAACTACTTTATTCAGTCCCGGAAATATTTTCTTTATTCTCAGAAATACTTCCATCTAATATTTTGTCAAAATTAGCAATTTTTATGCACAAAGAGTTTAATAGTTTAAAACTGATAACACTTTATTTTTCTCAACATTTGCACCAAGTAAATACTTGGTGCAAATCTAACATGAGATTGGTGTATTATGGCTGTTAAGGATGATTTAGAATACAAGACTCTCTAAAAAGTAAGACCATAGAATCTCAATTTTTTTTTTAAGAAACCAACTGAGTGAACCATTTGGCACTAGTATAAACAGATGAATTTTTACACTAGCTTGTGGAAACAGCTCTGCAAAGCAATAGTGAATCAACTTACATAATTTCTCCAGCAATTTAAGAGTCCTTATGCAAAAATAGATTTCTTGCTGACTTCAGTGGGACCACAAAAGAGAGCTAGCTCTTCCAATTTTGCTGCCAAAAGAGAAAAAGCAGACAAAACACCAATGTAACACTCATGGAGAGTAAGCAACGGAGAAAGGAGGAATATGGAAATGTTTAAACAGACAAATGCAGGAGGAGTTTGTGTTTGTAAAGAACTAAAGCTGAAAGGAAAGCACCACTGCCAGTTAGACTGAGAAACCTTGTTTTTGTGAAAGAAGTCCAAATTTTAAAGGCAGATTTTGTTAAAATCATTATTAAAGTGTGGGTTTGGAGAAGAGAATGAATTGTACACTCTTATTTTTATTGTAACATCCCATAAAGGGAATGACAATAATCCCCTTTTATTAAGAAATGTATCGTTTCCATCAAGGAAAACAACTTTTTTGTAGGGACGTTTCCAGTTACACATGTCCACTGCTCTAACTTATAAAAAGTAAACCATCAGAAAGCCTTCTAATGCATAATCATACATTTAACACATTAATATATACACTAATAGTTACTCTCATCCTGCATACTAGGCACTTCACAAGGAAATATTTCAGAAGGTTATAGTACAAAATTCTTCTCAATATAATAAATCAATCATATTTGTTTAATTAATTCATATTGCTAATATGCATACATACCATATGCACACTACGAATAGTTTTAGAATTGTTATAGGACTGGTAGTCTAACAAAAAAATCCATCAAAAATGCAGTCTAGAATTCTCATGAACTTACAAACTTATTCTCATTATGGGCTTGCTATTTATGTGTTGATTATATGCAAGTTATTTAATGGTTTATGTTTATTGATTGTACTGGAACTCTCCATTTCTAACACAAGTAAGCTGGCATTTAAAATGTCTAAATACTTAATTAAAATATATCATGACATGCAGAGATTTCAGAAGTCATTACTGTTTTTCAAAATTCCATGGTGATCCAGGGAAAATGATATGTTTTAGTATGCTTAGTGTTATTTAATTGAGGAATTATCTACATAATAAGGAATGTTGTCTTTAATGGTGTAGTCAATAATAACACCAAAAGTGTTATTGATTATTCTTGAACAATCACCTGCAGCTTGTACATATTTCTCATACTAATAAAACAGTTTCAGTGTGCAGAAAATGAAAGAAGCACATCTTTTTTTTTTTCCTGTGCAATATTTATATGTGCTAAAAATAGAACAGATCTGCACCTACAAGTGAATCCATCCGTCTGACTAAATCTTAATTAAATTAGTGTGTGAACGAGCAATTCTGTGTGCTGGTGTCATGCATACTCTCTGTCAGAAGATTTCAGATATAGAACTATCATATTTCTATCTATATACCTATTTAAAATTATGTACTAAATTTTTTCTTTTTTTTTCCTTTTTGACAATGGGCAGATCAAAATGACACATGATCATTAAAACCTGCTTGGGACGATGGACAGATTTCAGATTTTTTGCAGAGTGACAAGAAATAGGGAAATGGCCTGAATGTATGCAATGCTTAAATGTTGTCAGATATTCATCATATTTATATGCTTTGCCTGCCTCTCTGCTCAGGGTGATTTAATACTACATTAAAGTAGAACCTGGGAGGACATCATAAACAGCTCTTGTTTAAAGGGCATTGTGAAGGAGAGCCTTTAATCTGATTGATGAAATAAATGGAAAGTAATCTATCCTCTATTCAACAGCTTGTTGATGATATGAAAGAATTCCTACTGAAGCAAGCAAAGCTTTAAAGAGAAAGACCTCTTTCATCCTGTCAGCCTCTCATTTTTAGAAAAAGTTAAGTTTTTCATCATGGTTCAGGGGAGTTCTTGTAAAACGTTCATTGAAAATTTAAGAGCAATTACAGTGTCAGACAGCTAGAAAAATTGCTTTTACTGAGTGAGAGTTCTCTGACAGATGCATTGTGGGAGAATTGATTCTTTCTAAGGGATAAGTGAATTGTCATTGTTAGTCTCTTCTCATGACATCTAGCTAGATGTCATCTGCTTTGTAACAGAAGATTTGAATCAGACAACTGTACTCAACACTAGACAGTGCCTAGATTAGTTCAGCAAAGAAATAAGCCTGTACTCTGCATGGCATCAACTGAGCTTTTAAAGATTATGGATGAGCAAGGGTTTAAGAAAAAAGTTTGAAAAATCAAAACCAAAGCTTTATAGCCACTTCAGAAAGCCTGGATGTTTAACCTGTAAGGAAGTCTGTCAAATCCTTGAGGAAACCACATAGAGAAAGATCAATAGAATACCTACTGGCTCCATTAGCTTGATGCAAAAAGGGGAAGAGGGAAACCAGCTCTTCCACAAGAGGAGCTACATTATTCCAGGGATTAAGCGGGATCAGTTCTCTTGCAGAAAAGAAGACAAGAAAAAGAATGAAGATTCTTGGTGGGCCAGAACTGGAGTAAAAGGGCTTGTCAGGTAATCTAACTGATGATAAGAGAGCAGTTTATTGAATAGGAGGTGTCTCTAATTAGGTGTTCATTAGCATAAGGGTAGGTGCCAATTCTAATCTTGATTTAGCTGCAGAAAATAGGCTGTCATTCACTCCGCAATCCCTGAGCTAACTTCTTCATACTATATGCTTGCTGAATCCAGTTCTCATTTTTATGTGTTTTTTTTCTGTTTGGACGGCAGAGATACATTTGGTGTGTATGAATGTCATTGACATTTTCCCAAAATAGCACTGTCAAATTCATTAATATTCACAGTATTAAAATGCTATATTGTTGTGCATGTACGTGGTTAAAAAAAAAAGTGTGTCATTTTAAACATAATAATGTTTCAATCTGAAAGCTTAATTTCAGTTTCTGAATCTGATTTGACTGTAAACTTAGATCAAAACAAAAAAAAAGGGAAGCAGCTATTCATACTTTAAATAAATTCACAAGTAGCAAATTATTTTGGAAATAATTAGCTAAAATATTCTCCACTTCATGGTTAGACAAGCATATTCTTCACCAGCTCAAATTTCAGTAATAT
Source organism: Oriolus oriolus (assembly GCA_013400235.1). NCBI lineage: Eukaryota > Metazoa > Chordata > Aves > Passeriformes > Corvidae > Oriolus > Oriolus oriolus. Next base: position 26,269 of record VXBT01006917.1, on the reverse strand, counting down.
TTTGTGGCCAAGGTTTAATCAATATCAAGATTTTATATTTTGCACTCCTTATTCTGTGCACTTCTTATATTTGAAGGAATGTATATAGACTTTAATTTAAACACTGAGCACAATTCTATAGTTTCTCAGGGGTTAAACAGTGATGCATTTTTCGTTCTTTATATGTTCAATTATTTAATCCTTTAATATGAATGACATTATCTTTTAGACTTAAATAAAATTGCTCCCTTTGCAGGCTTTCTATTTGTTATTGTATATCTTTTGAAAGGTTTCATAGGATGGCCTTGCTGTTTTAAGTGGAAATAAACAAAATTTTTCAGCTTTGGGAAGCATAGGCCTGAACTAAACTGTGTTTTCTTTCCTTAACATGTTTGGAACATCATAAGAGTTTATGTGCCATTAAAACATTCTTTTGAAGCTGTGGAATTGCAAACTGTCAGGGCATCGTTTTCAGGAAGTCACTGATGCTAAAAATCACTGACCTGTGTTAGTTTCAATACTGTTCCTGACATTTTTGCCATTAAGATTCAATAGATCTCTTTATTGATGTCCATAAGACATTTGGATGAATCAATAAAGATGTTGAAAAGCAAACTGTAATTCTATTTTAAAAATTCTGCTAGATAGAGCAACATACAAAATTGATGCAAGTTATTAATAGTTTTCCTTTCAGTATTCTAATGTTTTGTATTTTCACCTCAATTAGTCTCCTTAGATACCTTGTTAGAAATGTAATTTTCCGTTTTCTGATCTCCTAAAGCAGTATTTTGCTGAATTTATAGGGTGGCATATTGCTCATAATCACTAAACCTTTGACAAACTACAAAAATTGGGGGTTTATTTTAATAAATTTTTACAAGTGTTTTCTTGTCTAAATTTATTTCTGCAGCTGTTAGAACTGCAAGTATGTGGAGGCAGATAATAACAATTATTAAAAAAGGGCATGTATCTGTAAGTAATATATAAATCAACTGTCTTTTTCTAGTTTCAATTTTACCTTAAGGAAAATTAGGCATTAATTCTGTGTTGTAATGTGTAATAAATTATATGCAATCTTGTGAGTAAACTGATTTACTGATTCACATTAGGAATATGATCCAGAATTCAGTAAAGCTAATTTGAGCCTCCACTGATTTCACTGCGTTTTGACTGAGACAAATCTGAAAGTCGTGAACAGGATTATTTCTAAACACTGCTTTTTCTTCCTCACTCCAGATATGGTGTTGCAGTTAGGAGAGAGGGATTGTTTTGAGATTTTGACTTGTGATGTTTCTGAGAGTAACGTTTCTATTTTTGCTGCAAGTTTCTAATTAAAAAAAGGTTGTGACACGTACAAGTGTTAAAATATTTATCTATAGCAGAATAGAAATGTTCAGTAAAATGGGTGTTACTTGCATAAAAATTCAATGCTACAAAGGATTTGAGGTTAGGGGTATCCTTTTAAATATATCTAGACAAAGATCTATTTATCCTGAACATATTTTCAATAAAAATAAAGGTTATTTTGACTGGTGAAATAATACCCTTACAAACATAACACATAGTCTTTAGGGAATCACAGCTGACAAATTATTTCTCTTATTGATTTTTCTCATTTACTAGTAATTGTACCTGCAGCATCTGAACTTTGGGGAGATGGCTCAGAGGAAAGTTTTAAGATGAAACACATTTTTAAAAAAAATAGAATTGAAAATTTAATATGCATTCTCCTCTCCTGTTCATGACAGTACATTTTTAATCAGTTATTTCTCATGAGGTTTTTTTTTTCCTATTGATCTTGTTTCAGACCAGATCCTTGCTAAATATGTCAGAATAACCCAAGTTTTGTTTTATTTTGTCAGAGTTTCTTTTCTGACAGTTATAGTAATATTTCTTTATTTCACATAACAGTTTCACTAATTATGCCTAGATGGACTTGATATTTCCTTTCAGAGACTGTTGCAGTCCTGGTATTTGTTTTCACGTATCATTGTGTTATACAGTTAGTGAAATTATTTACTCTATATCTATCAAGTAGTTATCAAATACTGCAGCAGAAACACTAACTTTTGAAAAGCAGTCCCTGTGTGTGTAATTGCTAAGAAACAAAAGGAAGTTTATGAAATAGTTAAAGTTGGAATATATGGTTTCATTCTGGTATTTAACTGCCAAAGTTGAATGTGATGGAAGGCATCTGTGGCTGTGTTTGTGTAAGGTTGTCTTTAGTGGCAGAGTGTATTATCTAGTGTCACTTTATGAAACTTTCAGTGGTACAGCCTTTTTCTTTTCCAGTATGTGTGTAAGAATTACTTTAATCTTTTTCCTCTATGAGAAAAGATAAATATTATCTGCTGTATATACCTGATGAAACACTTATCTTTTTGATAATTAATGAACCCATTTTAAGTCCATGTTATGCTATCCATCTTTTGTGGTACTGAAATGGATGACAGTGTGATTATGTCTTTGAAAGATAAGTAAATGTGTGTGCTCTTAGATCATCAGGCTTTTAAAATACCAGGAAAGTAGAAGTATAGCAAAACTGGGAGTATTCCTTAATCTTGACTTATAATACCGAGTGGTTTGTACTTTCATTGTAAAATGTACATTTTCTTGCACTATGTACACACACAAGATTTCACAGGCCTCTGAAAAGGTTTGTATTAATATTTTAGGTTTCATTTATAACTTTCCCCTGTATATCACAGAATAATATATATGCAATATATTGAATATTGCACGATTGAACATTAATTTTTATACATTTCACATAACAGAAAAGAAAAAGTCAGTAAGAAAGGAATAATGCTCTATTTTATGTGAGAATTCTCAACATCATTACAAGTCAAGTTAAGCTTTGAATTCTATTTCAGTATTCTTGTCAATATAAACTGGCTTACAGAAACACATTTAGAATTATAATTGATGGGTTTCTCAAAATACCTTTGTCAGTTAAGAAAAGTATAAGCCTTGGATTTCATTATTATAAAAGTATATTTTTAAGAAGTCAAACAGATCCTCTTAAGTGTCTTAAATGGTGTAATTTTGGCCGTCTGTGTTACAATATAGAATAATGTCCAATTATCTCGTTTATCACAGCTTCTGAAACAGCTTACGCTATAAATTCTGTTTATTAAGGGCAAAATTACACTGTCAGATTCACACATGCTTATCTTTGAAAAGTGACTAACAGACCACACTTTACCATTTAAAAGAGGAAAAAAGAATATAAATTGGAAGAGGTCAGTGGACCTCTGGACACTTGATTCTCCTGTACACCAGTAAAAAAGCCACTGCAGCTTGGAGGCAGTATGTAGCTGCACGTAGGCAGAGAATTTAACCTAGAGCCAATCCAGGGTCATTTCTTTTAAAATACGGCTGCATTTTCTGGTTCTACATTTCTATCAAACAAAAGTCCATGGCTCAGAAGATTGTTATGTTCTAAGACCAGCCAAATCCAAACTTGGAGATTATATTTAATTTTTAAAACATGGAATATTAAATGACCTACAGCTTTCCAGAATGCCATCTAGAAACTTAAGGAACAGCCTTTTCATAAGATTTCTCCATTGACTTTTACTTTCTGATTCTTGTTTCTGTGTTTGAGAAAGTGACAGAACATCTTATCTGAATGTATTTGGAACCTTCTGTATTCAGATTAATCCTACTTGTCTTGACTCCTGTCTGCTCATCAAAAAGATAATACCTAACTACAGACAGCATATGATCACAGGTATTTCTTTGTTACTTATGACAAGGGATAATTAGGAAACGTATAAAGTTACAGTCATGTTTATTTAGATGCATACGTTGTCATGAAATATGGATGGTGATGATCAGCTGATCATCAGAGTAATTTCTATATCATATAATCAAAGAAGGAATGAAAATAAACTGCTTGTGGACAAAAATTCCTTTCAAATGTTTAGTTTTACTTGTTTACTTACTTTCTTGGCCCATTAAAAATTGTAGTAGTGTACTATTTAACTAACCAATATATAGAAACACCTGTATGTGCCAGTGGCTGTTTCTTCCCTGAGCTAAAGCTATGGTATTTGAAAAAGATATTGATGATTTATTTCAATTCCTTAAGTTTATTTCCAAGTAATTAGACTGTGAAAAAAGATAGTTAATTAAATATTTTGGATGAATGATAACGGTAATGCAAGAGAATTTAGTTTTTACAAAAATTATCTAGTACACTATTTTCTATTTTATGCCAAGCTGGCACTCTGAATTAATGACATCCTTAAAAAGTGGAGCAGCTTGACCAGGACTTAGCAAGATCAGAATATCATTGATTTGTTTCGGTTCCTCCACCAAACAGGTCTTTGAATTACACATTGTAGTCATTAATCTTTTCACTTAGATTCTATTAGAAATCACTTCTTCAATATGCACTCTTTGAAGATGTGGGACATATAAATTTAAAACAGAAATAGTTGGACTCCCATGGTTATTTTCTCCAGAGTCCAGCAGCAGAATAACTAGTCTATTTCTAGACTGACAAATATGTTCCTACAGAAGCACGTGCTCTAACATGTAAAATAAGTCATTGTCAAAAATGCTAATTGCCCATGTTTGCTAAGCGTATTGTGTTTTAAAGTGACAACATTTGGCAATTGTACGTATTCTTCACAACAGCAAATAACCTATTCCTAGAAACACTGCACAAATCTCCTAAAAAAAATAATCACTGAGCTTCTAACTGACTGAATCTCTTTCTCTGGGGATAGGCAAGAACCATCTGAATGCAGTCCTGTACAGTGTGCTCTGGGATGGCCCTGCTTGAGCAGGAAGGTTGGACCAGATGACCCAATGTGGTCCCTTCCAGCCTGACCCATTCTGTCATTTATTTATCCACTTATCTGAGCAAAGCTCATCTTTTACCTCCGACTTCATGAGTATATATTGTGCACATGGTAACTGATTCTAACCATATGTGTTAATCATATGATTTCTGGAATACTAAAAATTTCTCCAATGTGTAAATTGCAACTATTTAATTTATTTATTTTTTCTTATATTTTCCGTTATTTGTATTTTCTGTGTCTGTAAGGCTCCAAATAGATGAAATCTGAAGTTGAAACTCTGAGTCACATTAAGACAGCGTGACTGAAGTTACTGAACCCATGGAGTGAATATGTATGCGCTTATCAATATGTGCTGGGAATTGGGATTTCTGTGTAGGCTGAAACTTCAGAATTTACACGTGGTTCTGTCACGGTGGATCTTTATTCTCAGATAAAGAGATTTCATTCTTGATTTTAAAAACTACATTTGTTGTCACTTTTCTATTTCTGAGCTGATACAGTTGGGAGCTCCTTGGCCTTCTTGGTTGTAACCTTTAATCTCTTGAAGCACTTTGTGGGACCACCACAATCATGGTATACTATTTCAAAATGAGAATTATTTATTCATTTTGAAAATTCACAAAATAATATGTGATTGTGTTAACATCCCGTTCCATGCTCTGATGTGATTCATTGCTATTTAGCCTTTTGGACAAATAAGGCAGAGGGAGGGATTCTGTTTTCCTCTCTACTATGCATAGTTCTCTCACTCTTAAAACCTTGTCATAAAACTTGCCCATAGTACAGCAGTTCAAAATTCAAATATTGACTGTATTGCAGTGTATCAGGTCAGGTATCAGTCTACTAAAGCTTAGGTCACTAGCCATGACTTGACACAGTAAACAAAAATTCCTTTGCACAGGTTTTTTAAGTAGGGATGCATATTCTTGCGTGCTTGTGTTTTGCCTAAATCTAGGGCATTTGAGTGCAGGCAACCTCATCTTACATAGCTGTAAATCATTTAAAACAATTGCATGCATTATGTTTTTACCTTTATGATTATGCATAGTCACTTAAATTAATACTCAGCAATATAGTAAAAATATATATTAATAAGGAAATCTGATTTGAAGCACATTCATGCAGCATATATGCGCATTTTCAACACATGCTGAAATAACAAATTATAACTGTTTTGCTGATAAAGTATAAAAAATATGTGTACTATTCAACCACAATAAAATGCATTAGAGACATGAGAGTTATGCATTTGTTTCAAATAATATCTCATCTCATTTATGCATACATAGAGTGAACATAAGTGTCCATAAGCAAAGGCTAACATCAGCTAGATGTTACAACTAGATGATACACCAAATAAAATACTGAGGAAAAATACAATAGCAACATAAAATTTTTAAAAACTCTAGCTCAGTGAAATGCTAGGCAACGTTATGATCACTAAATGAAGAAAACCTCTTTGGCTACCAGGAACTTTCCTTGTATGTTTTATAACTAATTTGAGTCAGGCAAGAACAGATCTTTCACTCACTAATGCAACTCCGGTTGCAGTACAAGGTATAACTCCAAATTGCAACCTTATTTTTTCTTTCAGATTTACTAGAAAGAAAAGTGGAAAAAGGAATAAATTGGGGTTTCAGGGAAATTAATTACAGTGTTTTAACAAATAAGGACAGAATGGCAGAGAAAGGATTTTTGCTTTGTATAAAAGGCGTACAGTTGAACTAAACAAAAACTTTTCATTACACACTCTGCCCCACCCCCTCAAAAAAATCCACCAGTTAAAGCACAGCTTCCTGATTTTAACCTTATCAGAAACTTTGTGGATTTATCTATGATTGTGAATAGCCTCTAGCTCAGCAGATATTTCTGAATATCTGAAAGTTCATATTCCTGTTTCAGTTAAAATGGAAAATTCCTTTGAAAAGTCTGTATAGAAATACTTCGATTTCCGTTTTAGTTCACTTGTCAAGAGCAAAGAGAGTGTTGCCATTCTTGTACTTTAAGGATGTGAGGTGACACATCTGACAAGCAGAAATAGATTGGAAGTAAGTCCATTAATATATCTAAAATCATTTTTAAGTGATCATTTTTAATATACACGAGGGAGTTACACCTACACATTCGGGGAAGAATATACTCACTTTGAATGTGGCTCATGTCCCACTCCGCTGCATATAAGTCCTTTCTGATTTAAATTATTTCTCCTCCAACCATTTTTCTCCATGCTCCATGATATTTTAAAGCTCAGTCCAGCAAAGACTTTTGACCAATACTACTTGTACTTGGAGAAAATTTTGTTTAAAACTGACAAAAGATCGGACTCTGAACTCTTTAGTAGTACAGTCTACAAGTTTATTCTCTGGCCCAAAAGTGACAAATTCTCTACAAAAATCTTGACATCTCCAGTGCGTAAAACCATGTTCCCAGTTTGTCCCTCATCTGATACATAACTTTGAGCAAGTCACTTCATCCTTTTTCTTGTGTATTTAGGCAACAAGTTTTTGGGGAAAGAGATTGTCTTTGAATGCAAATTTTACAAGGGTGCTCCAACCGCACCTACATTTTAGCTCCAACATACCATTTTAATACAACAATCCATAAAAATATACCAAGTAAAAAATAATATGAGTAAGCCCTGGTTCCACAATGAAGAGAATCACCTACCTTTAGAGGCCTGTAGGCAGTGGCAGCACACCCACACTAAAACCTTCTGCCTCACAGTAATGAGAGAAAAGAGAGAGACGGAATTTGTCCCCATCTGTCTGAGATATGAAGTGCAACCTGGCCTCACACAAAATTGCTGTGCTTCTATATAGGACAGCTGTCTTTGCCATATAAAATACTATAGCTATTAATTCATTAATCTTCTACATTCTGCATTTTTAATGGGCTTTGTATTGATTTTTATTGCTGTTGGAAAGGACCCATTTATAGAGCAGCGGGTTCAAAAGAAGAGTGTAGTTTGAACAGGACTATGAAACACGAAAAGCATCCTGAACTGTCCTCTGCCATTCCTAGCAAAAAGGACAGCACTGTCTCCCTGGAACTTCTTGCTCAGGTCCTTTATGAAACTGTTTGTGCTAACTTCTGTTGTTGACCTTGGAAATTTACTACATGCATTAATGGGTATTGTGCAATGAAATTACTCCCAAAGGCTTCACTTTCTGACTTTTCTATGCCTTATCCTTTGTTGCCCTTTTATTTCTATTTCTCCTGTCATCTGAAGGTTTTGATGTCCCCTTGTTAACCTTTTCTTTTGATACAAATTCTGCTACATATTAAATATAGGTTAAAAAAAATTCTAATGTAGTTGTGCCAATTACTGAGAAAAAAGAGATGCCAGAATTTTCTGTCTGAAACCTTTGGTTAACCTCCTAGGATACATGCATTATATGCAGTGCTTTAGTTTCATTACCACATTCTAATTTTTCCTCAATAAATTTGAGACCATTTACTGTGCAACACTGAATATTCTCACTAAATTAAAACGTGTTCATGATTTTGTTTTAGCCTCATTGCTTATGTATGATCCTAAGAAATACTTCCAGTGTTCAAATTCTGCTTTTAAAATAGAGCTTTATAAACTGAAAATTATTGAGGTTGGGAGGGATGTCTAGAGTTCATTTGGTCCAGCTACCCTGCTCAAGCAGAGAGGTAGAGCCAGTTCACCAGGTCTCTGACCAGATGGCATTTGAACATCTCCGTGGATGAAGAATTCACAGCCTTCCTGGGTAACCTGTTCCTGTCACTCTCACAGGAAAAAAGTGTTTCCTGATTTTCAGAGAGAATCTCCTGTGTTTCTCCCTGTGTATCTTCTCTCTCACCCTTATGGTGGCCACCACTGTTGAGCCTGACTCCATCCTTTTTGCACCCTCCATTCAGGGGTTTACATACATCAATGAGGTCTGACCTGAGCCTCCATTTCTTCAGGGTGAACTGTTCCAGCTCTCTCAGTCTTTCCTCATCAGAAAGGCTCTCTGGTCACTTTGTTATTTGGCCCTTTGCTGGTGTCTCTCTGATATGTCCAGGTCATTTTTGTGCTAAGGAGCCCAGACTTTCACACCAAACTTCATGTAGTACATGAGACTTCTCACAGGCAGTGAAAGAATATAAGCAACAGTTTTCCAAGGATTTATGAACAGCTGCTTTAAATACAGTTCTAGCTAATATGCAGGACCTTGATAAGGATTGAAAGACAATTTCAAGGATTGAAAGACAGAAGGCAATTTGGATGAAAGCAAAGAATGAAATTCATAATTAAGAAAAAAAAAGTAAAGGAAAACCACAAAAGCAACAGAAGATCATTAACCTGAGTAAATACAGTTAATCAGTAGCCAAAATCTCATTGAAATCAGGCTGTAAAACAGGGCATCTTGTTGAAAAGATCTCTATTAAAATTTAACTGCTAGGAAATTTTTTCAATACAAGAACAACAAGAATCTGGAATTATAAAAACACCATGGTTATAATAACAGAATCTAAAAATCAAAATGGACTAGTAAAAAACATTGGGCATAAAGCCTAGAACCAGAGTAATTGTTAGAGAATGGTACGAAGAAAATGTTTATAAAATCAGAATGATAAAGAAGCAAAAGGTTTTGCAAGTGAAAAAGAACAAAAATTGCAGGAAGATTGTAGAAGCACAATGGTCAAAAAAGATTATGAAGGAAATTTAGATCCATTTATATCTCACATCATATTTTGTTGAGAATGTGTCTGCATAAGATACTTTGGCTCCTGCTGTACATTTGTTAGTAAACATCAGATTAAATAGATATGTGTAAAGTAAGTTATATATTTAATGCCTAGTGTGGCCTGAGTGCACTTTACATGAAAGAACAGTAGAAAAAGGAGAAAAGGGGAGGAAAAAAAAAGAAAAAAAGTATTTCTTCTAGGCATAATCAGTTAGTAAGGTCAAATAAAGTTTACTCTAGAATTTGTAAACAACTAACCAGCGCTATCCCAGTGTTATTAACTACTATCTTCTAGGATGCCAGGTTTGATTTCAAAGAACAGAGAAGGAACCTGTCAAAATAATGGTCTGAGTGAGGCCACGTTGAGGTCTGCATGGCCAAATGGCTGAAAGTAATCATTACTTTCATTAACAATTTAAAAGATGTAATAAAAGAACAGAATGAGAGAGGCAGTTTACTGGATAATATTAGGACTCAGAAAATCTCAGCTGAGTGGAGAAATGTAAAAAATATACAAGGTAACAAAAAGGCAAGATACTACAGTTGAAAAGTCAAATACATACACAAAAACTGAGAAGAAATCATTCTCCAATGCAATCAGATTGAAAGCCCCATGCTGGCCTATACTGTGATGCGACTTTTAAAAAAAATTCCTTTGGTGGATTCCTAGCACAATTGTTGCCATAAGAGCTGGCTGGTTAACCTTAATGCTGCTAAATCATCTTCGATAGTACCTGTCCATCGTTAGTAACCACAATTTAAGAACGTTATTTGTTAAAAAGGGTAGAGGATGCAAACAATGCAAACAATAAAATACCAGAATGATGAATGATAACACTACACAACACTGACAAGGAAGAATGAAAGATTAGTTAATGAATGTCATTTTCCCTTTACTTGGTAGGGCCATATTTAATGAAAATAATTGTAATCCTTCTCTAAATTGTTGCTGTTTTATCCTGCTCTTGGCATTTAGGGAAGAGGGGGAAATGTTTGTAATTTTTAAAAAATGGTTGATATTGAAAAAGTGTCAGGATAGACAGGATTCAACCCCGAAGTTTGCACCTTCAGGAACATGATGGGAAAAGAGAGAATTTTAATGGGAACTGCTCTAAGTACAGCAGGTGTTATTAAATATCTGCCAAAATAAATTATTTTCTATATCTCAAAATGCAATTTGTATTTTTAATTGCTCTTCAACTTACTTCCAAAGAGTTATAATGACCATATTCAAGGTTTCTAAGCCACACAGCATAACTTACAAAGGTATATTCACCTTCAGTCTGTAAGTGCCTACCTTTTCTTCAAAATTTATTTAATCCATTACTTAAAGTAGCTCAAAATCCTTTAAGTCTGTCAAATTTGAAAGTGTCCATCTGAAAATAGTCGTCTTTCAAATTCTTTCCTAGCAAATGTCAGCAGTGCACAATGCATTCCTTTTCACAATTCCTATGCGTATAAAACAAAATATTTGGAATGGTAAGACACTAAACTTTCTCCATTATTAACTGAATGAACCGAACATGTCTTTTAATCTATCAAACTAGTTCTTATTTTAGGCTTTGTTAATGCCTATCATAGATTTGACAGTAAATCAAAATTTGCCTAGATTTTGAGGTATGCCTCTTTATCACTCAGCTCTACATTACTGAGGAAAAAAATTTGATTTCATAAAGACTGTTCCTTAACCAGGCCCAACCTTTCAAGTAGTACTCTGTTCTACTTATAGCAGGCAAGCCTGAAAAAGCCAAGAATGCCACATTCTCCTGGCTCCCATCACAAAAAGAATTACAGATGCTTCAGCGCAGAGACAAGATTCGCACCCAATGTGCAGAGCCACTCAGAGCAACATCGTCAGGAAAGTTCTTCCTATGAAAATACAGTGCCATAGAAACACAAATACTGCACAAAAATCAGCCAGTTTCCCCTGTACATTCTGAGAAATTAAGAGAAATTAGAAATTAGAAAGCACCTACTAACACCTGGGATGAAAAATTCCATCTTGACATTTTAGGAATGGAATGTTTTCAACTCTTTCTTTGAATTAGATGCCAAAGAGGACTAATTCTGCTAGAAGAGGTCAAGTGAGATGGCAGTTACACGATAGAAGATCTTAACATAAAAAATAAGTGATATTTTACTGAAAAGAATTGTTAAACTAGGCATTTTGTCATTTTAGCAATAAAATGTATTGGTCTCCCAAAATATTTTCCATTATTTTTCTTCATGTAAAAACATTAAATATTCAGGTTTTATTCTTCTGAAACAAAGCAGTTACTGAACATTTCTAAATCCTTAGTGAAAAAGACCTCAAAACTTGAAAAATTAGTTGAGACCAAAAAACTTGAAAGTGAAGACGTTATTACAAAAACAGCTTGTTTGCCAATGACTGTCATCACAGTTGTATTAAAATATATTCATTCCTAAAACTGAGCTCCTCTGAATTACAGCAAGCAAAGATTTTTGAAAAAAAAGTAACAAATAACTAAGATGTCAAAACTGTATGTGATTTGCACACAGCCTTATGAGTTTGTGGCAGATCTGAAGTCCTTTATGTAGCTACAACACTTCTCCTGAGACTCTTATGTTTAGAATAAATAATATAAATATTATCTAGGGGGTTTTTTGCTTCTTCATTGAAGGAGTACAATAACATTGACATTTAACAAGGCTTAATATGCAAATTACCTCATTTATAAACTCTAGTGTATGTATAAACCAATTTAATATATATCTGTAACATATGCATGTTACATTATATGTAAGATAAGGAAGAGCCTTTTTTACAAGTGTTTGTTAAAGGCAAGGCACAATTTCTCTGCTGAATTTTTTAACAGCTTCTGAAAAAACCACGTATGAATAGTGTGTATGAGCTAGAGCCCAATTAATCACAGTTTTGAGATTTTCATGTGGAAAATTTATATTAAATAGCTGTAAATGGACAGCTGAATAATAGAAATTCCTTAAACATAACTTTCCCATTATGAATCTTCCTCTCTTTGCAAGAGGACAGGGCTGCAACTTCATTCCTCCTGCAGAAATGTACCCATTCCTTTTCACACTGAAACACTTCAGCAAAGAGATAATATTGTATATAACTCAGTTTAGTTACAGCTCTGGGCCTGGAAGATTTATTTTAAATGTCAATGCCCAAATTTAAACATCTTGATAAGCATTTAGCTGCAAACCTTCCTTTAAAACACATCCACTAAAATGGACAGAAAGTCTCAGTTCTGTAGACAGCCTTATGATTACTTTCTCCTTTCACCTGTAGACTATTCAAATTCTAAAATGGTATTCAGTGAGCAAAGAGCAAGCCCTCTCCTCACAGTTTGGTGCTGTAGGAAGAATGCTATGTGAATCGAATTTTACAATCTAAAATGAGCCACTTTGAAAACAGATAAATCCAAAGGCACTCCAGGCTGTCACTGACAAGCATTTTGACATTAGCTTCCCTGACACTAACACCTCTGTCCCAGCGCACCCCCATGGATACCCCAGACTTGAAAAAATGAGCAGGGCATATCCCAGCCTACACAGAGCACAGCCAAGGCAGAGGAGTTACAGGTACTTCCTCATAACCCGATGAAGGGATCAAAGATTTCCAGAGCCATTTTGGACAACTTATGCTAGTATGACTTGGAAATATAGCAAAAGAAAGAAATTATGTTATCAGTTCTCAACATATTCTCCAAATCCAAATCCAAAAGTTTTGTGATCAGGAAATTCCCCAAGACCATGAGAGACATATTATCTCCTTATTTTCTCATCCCTCTCCCACGATACTTTTTTAATCCAAGATGGATACATCTTGGTGACAACCAGGTGAACAAAATACTGACTGGATGATCAGACTAAAAAGGCCACACTGAATGGGACAAAGGCCTGAGTAGTTTGGTTTGATTCATTAACCACCCCTCCATTAAGAAGGATGCTGCTCTAGAGATCTCTTGAGATCCTTTCCAGCCCCAAATCCAATCTGAATTGTCCTAAGTCAGGAGGACAGCTATTGGGAACATAGGAAAAGAAGCTTATGTTTTAGATTTCGTGTTGTTTAATTTTTATTATTTTATTTTTTCTTTATTTTATATTATTTTAATTTATTTTACTTTATCATATTATTTTATTCAGTTTCACCAAGGTTGGAGAAGGAGCATTGAGAGCATGAGCCAAATATTTTCCCATACCCAAAATATCTACCTATCAACAGGGACAGAGACTCATTTCCTTGGTCTCCTGTACCTAAAGGAAATTTGAATTACTCCCTCCTTATACAATACAACTCCTTCAAAGAAATTATTTTGAGTGGAACACCTGTTCTGGGGCAGGCAAGAAAAGCAACCTGTAAGATATTACTTGATTTTGAGTTACTTCCTCAAGTTAATGTTGCAGTCAATTATAGTGTACAGGAAATATCCTTTTGCGATGCATTTTTTATGCTTCCTGTACAAGAAATGTTGCTTGCTACTTAAAACTGATGTTAGATACCATCATCTAAGTCTTTACTGAACAAGACATTAAGCCAAAAGATTCAACCACATTAATTATATCACACCAAATTTTGCGAATGAATTCCTAAAAGCCTGAATGACGATCCTATGTCCTTTAAAATTTTGGGATATTTTTCAACTTGTGGCTCATCTTCTATAATTTCTTGTCCTCCAGTAAAGTACAGAGCCATCAACTAATTAATAAGAAAAATTTTTATTTTCCTTTGCCCACACAGTGGTAGAGAAAAAGATGTCACAGAACACAATCTTCTATTCCATAATTTCAAGTGAGTAATAGTCTGGTCATATGAATATGATATGGGAGACAGAGCCACCCCCAACGACATGACTCAGCACAGAGAACAGAAATTCAGGATGTCCGAAACCTTTCAGCAACACCACAAAGGGAAATTTAGCTTTTTCATTGTTGCAACAAACTTTAATGGAATATCTCAATATTTTTTAATGTCTGACATTTTATCTAGATTAAAATCTGTTGATATTAACAAATAACATTAGTAGAAATTTTCCCTAATGTGGAAAAATTCAAATTTCTCTTCCTAGCATGTAAAAGTTAAATGTCAAGCTTCTCTTAAGTTGGAATTCCTGAATTTCAAGCAATGTTGTTTACTTCTCAGCCATGTAAAAGAAATTTGAAACAGGAAAGCTATTTTGGCTTTCTTGGGTCACTTGTGTTGTAAAACACTACTGTTAATCACCAGCAATTTTAAGCTGTGAAAGACAAAATAATCAGCTTTGAATATTCATTCCTAACTAACATTTTTGATTTGAGGGTAGAGAAATAATTTACTTTCTTAGCCATTTGTGTTCTGCAATAAGGAAAACCTTTCATGACATTTGTTTGCAGTCCAGAGTCTGTAAATTTAGAATCTTTTAGCATTGTTTGGATTCTGTAGACACAAAACAGTTATGTTAGTCTTTAGTTTCTAAACATTTATTGAAAGAAAATTACACAATTCTATTGTTTTTGGGTTTGGGTACATATACATTTAAGATATATGTGGATTTAAAATATATGTGGATTTTTGATAGGAAGAAATAAATTATTGTAATCAGTGAGTAAAATCCTGTGAAATCATTATGTTTACATTAAGGGATAAATTACCATGTAAATGTATTTTAAAGTAATGTACATTTTTGAAACTGGATTAACAAATTCCAGGTAACAAAATACTGCGTCTGTATTCCATCATTCAGAAGAAGGAAACTTTAGAGATGAAATTTCCCACATGAACGTATTCTATAAATATATTAATCAGTGGTAATATCTCACAAACTCAAAGTTGAAGTAAAATGTGTATTTAAGGCTATAGTGAAATGATTATGGTTAATTAGGGGGCTCCTGTGCAAGTGACCTTGAAAACAGGACTGCATGTAGGTATATGTCGCCTCGGTCCGTCACTCATTTGTGTTGTGGATGTTAGTATATACTAAATTACCAAGAACAGGCTTACATACCATACTATCAGAGTTATATTATCAAAGTACATATGTGATTCTCCATGATTTGCAAAGATATGCCATGGCATCATAAGAGTTAATGACATCTGTGATCCCACATAATGTTGCCTGATTCATAGTTATATTGGACGAGCCAAATGAGATGGGAGGAAACCTGAGATGGGGGTGTAAACTGACTCATCCTTTCTCATAACTTGTAGTGCCTCAGTGTCACAAATAATAGAGAAGCAAACCCTTATGGGAAATGGAAACTGGAAACTGAAATTCCAAGCCTAGGTGAGTTTAAACAATTAAACAAATTATTCAGAAAGAGTTGTCATTCAGATTTGTACTTCTCCAGTTTGGCTTCTTTTGGTCTTGTAGACATAACTGATGTCAAGAGCTGATGCCTCAAGAGACGTGATGTTTAAATGTCCCTCTGCCCTTTGCCTGAAGAAGAAGTTGCTGGGAAAACCAGAGAATATAAAAGCATGGGCAGCAAACAGCTTACAGAGTATAGGGTCAAAGTGCATCTGTTGAAGATGTTTTGTCTGTGATGAGTTAGAAGGGACACTTTTTTTTCTTTCTTTTGCATCAGAAAAAAAATGTGCATATATGAGAACAATTTTCTTCCCATCCTGAAGCCCATGAGGAACTGCTGAAGGTATGAAGTGCTGGCTTCAGAAAAGTTAGCAATATAAACCTCTCAGGTTTCAGAAGCCAGGGTAAACATGCTCACACATAAGCTTAGATTTCTGAGTTTTGTTATTCTTCACTAGCACAGAGAAACTAATTACCACTCACCATTCATTTCTAACACTCTGTATTTCTGAATGGTCTTCTTCACCATGTTCCTGAATCTCAAGACATTCATATATACTTGATATGAATTGTCATGTAGCCTCAGTGGGAAAAATAATCTCTCCCAATATAATTACAAGTGAGAAGAGCATCTCTTTAAGTTTATCCCAGTGCGCAGGAATGCCACTGTACCAATGCTCCCTATTTTACAGAAATAGCCTTTCAGCCACAGAGGGCACTTGGAAAGATATGCAGTAATCTTTGTACATTTTAAAGAGGAAAACCAGATGTGCTTTTAGAATTTAAAGATGTTTCATCTATTGCAAAAATTGCACTAAACAACCACACAGTTTGATCTCACAGCGTAGAGGCAACACTTCAAGATGTGGGCCCAGGTCTCGGGTTTGACACCACAGGGAGAAAGCACTCTCATAACAGATTATTCCCTCTCATTCTCAAAAGTGAATCAAGATGGCTTGAAGACTTTTTTTTATTCCAAAAGGATTTGTTAATTTGTTTTTCCCTCGCCTATTTTCATGCAGACCAGAGAGTCTGGTATTCTGAGCTGATCTGGACAAATGATGCTCATGTTCAAATATCTTTTCAGTAGCTCCAATGACAGAATACTCTTACAGCCACAGGCTACTTTCTATTTGAAGTAATAATAAAAGTGAAGTAGTTTTAGGCAGAGCTGAGCTGCTGCAAATGAAAGGAGTTTCATTTTCTATGTTGGTATATATGCTTAATTGAGAAGAGCTAGGAGTCTGACAATGGGGTTAATGGACACAGTATAGGGAAGAAAGTGGCAGGCTTTGGACTGGAGACAAATTCACTGCCAATGAAAACTGTTACCAGTAGTAGTAGCCTACACAAAATGCTTGGCTGCTAGTTGACAGCTGTTGCCTGTGCCAGATTCCTGTGCTGGAGGCAGTATGGACCTGGGTGCTTTCGTGCACATGGAATAAATACAAAGAAGTGAAAGCTCTTCTTGTTAAAGCAAAGCCAGCAAATATTTTTATTTTCTGCAACTGTTCTTGCCAGGGCCTGAAAAAAGGCTGTGCACAATGAAGCACCTGTATGAGAGAGAGATTCAAGTGACAAGAGAAAACTAGAAATAACTGAATGAAAGTGCATTTTTTTCGTCATCTTTAATGTTAGTTTTTGAAACATTTTTTGAGAAAGACTTCCTTGACAGTCTGGAAAACAGCAGAGTACAGAGCTTATGTCTGAGTTTTAGTGAAATGAAAGAGGAGAAAGAAACGAACTTGCAGTCTTTTTGTACCCTGTGAAATTACAATTTTTATATTCAGTGGTTAAAGTCACTCAGCAAACTGTATCACTCTATATGCAGTACAGAATTACAGAGTTTTCACTTCTCTTTGCCAATAGAAAAAGTCTTTTACAGCAAGTGACACAAGGCTTGTGGGGAAAATGAAATACAAAGTGAAAGTGCTCTTGCTTCCCATCTCATCTTCATTCCCATGTTGTAAACATGGGTAAATTTCTAAAACTCTGAAAAGTCAAATCTCTTTTGGATTTATGAACAGTTTGATCCAGAAATCAGCAAGAGATAATTTAATGTTGAACTTTTTTAGCCTTATTTTCCTTAAAACTGACAAGGCTAGAGATTTGGGAGTACATGCTAAAAACTGGAAGCAAGTAGTTGTACCTTAAAAACTAATCACATGTCCCTATACTAGTTTGATCCAGGAAAAAAAAATGTTATCAATGCATATATGAGAAATGGTGGTTTTTTCTGTCATGAGGCTGCTCCGTTAAACAGTTGCAGCAGCCACTTATGACCACATCACTCGTATATGTTTTTGCAAGTACTATAATTGGCAGGCAGACATCACTGAGCACATAAATACCAGGCAACAAGGACTGTTTTATTGTTTGGCTGATGCAAAGTACAGCTGTGCAAGTCTGACAAAGCCAGCATTTCTTTGTGACAGTTCATTATGCAGATTCTTAATATTAGGGCTAATCCTGAACCACACATTCAAGAAAAACTTCTACTGCATATGTGCCAAATCAGTAAACAAGCCAGGTTCAAACCAGTAAACACTAGGGTCTGAGCAAGCTCTTTGAGGACGACAGGCAAAGCAGAGCTGAATACTCTGAACTGCTGCAATCACCCATTTGATAGGCTCTCCAACATCAATGGCACAAAAACCAGCAGACATAGGACAAAAATAAACCCTTTTACTTTGCAACTTCAAGCTCCTAATAGTGTCTGTCCAGGCTCCACAGATGCTGGGTGTCACCTGAACAGGCTGCAATACAATGGAATGGCTGCAGTTGGTTGCAGTTCTTCGTGATAAAATTACTAAAAAAAAAAAAAATTCCTGAATTAAATTACAGAACACTGATAGAAGAAATTAGGAGATGGATGGTGGGATTGCTCTTCTGGCTACACACAGGGCTCTAACTGGGAGAACCAAGAAATAAATAGAAATTATCATCTGTCAGTAGAGTATCATTAGAAATGGCCTTAGAAAGTTGAGTATCTTAAGTTTTTTGAATTAAGAACTCTTCAGATTATTTATGCTGATTTTAGTAGCCTTATTTACACAGTGCCATAACCACTTACTCCAGCTAGTGTAAACGAATGGCAACACTTAACTAAGTGGAAGTTAAATAAATATTTTGTGGAGATATAGGATACTTTTTAAAAATGGAAAGCTTCAAGATTTACTCCTACAGAAAATAAAGCTTTCCTCTTATTTTTCCTTAAAACACCTTTTTTTTCTCTACCATCAGATGATTTTATGCACATTTATACAACTTATTGGTTTATCTTTCAACTGTGATAAGACACATTTCTCTTTGGTGTGCTCATATATGAGAATAGATCTAAAATCATTTTGAAACATAAAAGTGGAGACAATGACATCAAGTATTAAATAGAAACTTCCATGATACATTCAACCTTGAAATTAGTAGAGGCTCAAGATAGCACTGTTCACACATACCCTTAAAAACTCTTGCCTGTACTCTAAACCAGAAAGTGAGACCAACAAAACAAGAGTTTGAAAGTGACACAAATGATATGTTGTAAGAACCGGAGTGGAAAATGTTCTACCAGTACCCTGGGCTCTTATTAGGGCAAGGAATATCTTAACAGGAATATGCAAATATTTCTAAAGTATGTGTTCCCAGAACACACAGAAATGGAAACACAACTAAAAGACAAGAAATTGTAGCAAGTAATAGGAAAAATAAATCCTAACTTCTTCTATAAATGATCTATGAATGTTGTCTCTATTAAGTCTCATCACGATGTAAAAATTTTTTTTAAGATATAAAAAGCTAGCTATAGCTTTAGACAGTGAAATACTTCGTTATACTTTCTCCTCTTACGGCATCAAATACATTAACAGGTTCTAATTCACTAATGACTTTATAAATAATTTGTCAAGATTTTTGTGACAGTTTTTTCTACCCATTAATCTAACACATCCTTAAAATATCCTCATATGTATCGTTTTAGTTGTATGCATCTATAATTTTTTTTCCCAATAATTTCAAATCTTTCAATTTATTGGAAAACTTTGGAAAATTTCAAAATTCAAACAAAATACATGAATTATCCTAGAATTTACTTGCTATGGCAAGGTTTGTCCATTAGCAACTAAACTTAAATGGCTTCTCTGACCAACTTGTGCACTTTGATACTCTGGACAAAGTATTTCAAATTAAGAGTGAAGTGACAGAGGTACAGCAGATGCCCAGAAAGGTGGAGAAATGCATATGAAGGTTTCTCCTGGGCTGCATCCTCCTGGAAGTAAACAGATAAAGTCTGATGCTTTCCCATGAACAAGCATTTTATCCATCTTCAGCCATAGAACCCAGAATATATACTTCTCCATGGTACATGAATTTCTCAAAATATCCATTATTATGCTGGAAAATTTTCCCAAATATATTTTTCATAAGATTATATGATACCTCATCTTTCTGGAACACCTCAGCAGTGAGAATCCCTCTTGTAATAGCATCTAATAATTTCTTTCTCTGCAAATTCGTCATGATTAATATTATTTGATCCTATAAATTCTTTTTTTCCAGGATTCAAGTAAAGTATTTCCAATCAGTGTCTGCATGTTCATTTTCCACTGGAGAACTCAAATTTAGTAGAAGACCAAATTAACTTCCTTTAATGTTTTTTCCTGTTAAGTGCAAGCTTTTTCCTCCTTTTCACTCCTTTTCCTGCTCACAATAACATCATTTTGCCTATCACAACAGTCCTTTAAATATGTTCCTGGAATTTCTCATTCTTATTTCATTCATCAGTCCTTGTATGTTAAGTATATGAGCAACTTATTGCATGATAACCTTCTTGTGGACGGTTCAGAAAGTTTTCAGTGAAACTCAATTTGATTTAAATTTTCTGTTCTGTCAAAGGTAATTATTAAACAGTATTAGACACTTCTTAGTGTTCACTTGAAAGGGTTAAAATCCTGTTGATATTTCTGATTCCAAAGGAAAGAGTTTTATTCTTAGGGAAAAAAAAAGAAAAAAAAAGACATGACAAAGGATATATAACATAGAAAACTTGAAAACACAATTCGTCTTTCTAAAACAGGGCATTGATAAGATTTACTAAACCTTATTTCTTTTTCTTTAGACATATACATTTTATCCAGAATTATTTTCTTAACTTCTAGTGCCTTTTTATTTCTCTAAGCTCTTTATAATACTGAAAGCTATGCTGTTTCTTGGCCACTTTCTTTCATTAAACTCCATAGCCAATGCATCACATTGGTAAAATTCAATTGCAACTTAAAGCAATAACTTTGAATAGTCTGTTCCTACTGGAACTGGCTCAGATGGAGCCAGAAATACAAGGAACACAGTGGAAACTTTAAAAGAGTAAAAGACTTAATAAAGGTTTTAGAATTTGGTGAAAGATTAAATGAGTTCTTTATGAGACAAAATTTTTCCAAAATTTAACAACAATACAGATAATTTTCATACTGTTTAAAGTATTTATACTCATTTCTGAAGACTATGCCTGTGCAAAATTACAAATGTCTCTAATGAAGAGGTGTTTGACTGCTAAAAGGCAGACTTTGTTATGCATTAGGTAGATTAAAAATGTTTTTTGCTCTAAGAAAATTTCAGGATTTTTATCATAAACACCAACCTATCAAATGTTTAATTGCAAAGAATTAGGTAGTGATCTGAATAGGTACAATTGCTCAAAGCTGATTAACTGGCACCTGGACATTGTTCAGACTGGCTTGCAAAGGTTCAAGTTATATCTGACATACTGACTGAAGGTAATGATATATGCTTCATTCACCACAGAAACAAATGTTTTGTTTCCCTGCTCCGATTCTCTGCTTTACAGATACCTGCAGTGGTATAATATGCACTACTACTATTGTAAAACAAGAGTTTATTACATGGCTAAGTAAGTTGATCTTTGTAACAAAGTGCACAAGTGCATTGAAATAAAATAAAAACTACTTAATCCAATCTTCTCTCATACAATTTCTTTCAAGGAGAACAGACACAGCCTGTTAAAATAACAAAGAATGTAGAGTTTCCATTCACATTCACAAAGTGTCCTCATTCAAACTCCCACTCTAAAGCTACCTTTCCTCTCCTCTCATTTTTCTTTGTGGTGGAGAAATGCGATTCCATGGAATCGACAGTGATTTTGTTTTATGTTAACTGGCAGAGCTTTTCGAGCCTTGCAGACCTGGTGACACTTAAATGGCCCACACTTTGGATTGTCTTGTTGTGTGGAAAAGGTAGATAAGGGGAGGAGGAGAAACATAAAACAGGTGGGCAAGGGCAAAGTGGCATTCACAAATGTTTCTTAGATCCCAGCCAGATTGAGGATCATTTCTGTGATAAACAATTGCTGTATTGAAATTACATCACACAAGGTGTTATATTACTTATGAAGTCCTGAGAATTCTGTAAAACCTGGCAAGCACATCACATGGAAAAAGGTAAGATCTTCTGAACTTTTAGCCAGGAAATCAACAGAAACTAATATAGTTTAAAGGTAATTAGTCTAATATGTGTCACTTGTAGAACTCCTGCCAATAATACCATGTAGTGGCTGTTGTAAAATGCCAACTTCTCTGGCTTCCCTGTTAGGGATTAGGTGGAAGCTTTTAGGACTCTACTTGGCTCGTTATTTAAGTCACTCCTGAAATGGTTTTATAAATTAATTTTACAGCATATGAGCTACAAGATCCTGAGCAATGCTAATTTTCTATTTTTACTTTCATTTGCACCAACATTTCCTCTATTGTCAGTTTGAGATCCCGCAAAAAATGGTCTGTTTTCATTCTGATATCAGTGCAGTACTTTTGATGTATATCTGGCATATTGATACAATCCGATCACAAAACTAAAAATAGGATCTAAATAAAAGGAAAGTTTGAATAATGTCTATATTCAATGGCAAGTCATCATATTACAATAAATTCCAGCAGACCTGAATAATTTGACTGAAAAGTTTATTTCAACTGCTTGAGCTAATATTTTGAGTGTGTGGCCTTCTGCCTTTCCCTGGTTTTCTTTTTAAAGAATCCGTTGACTTTTCCACCCAAGTCCATTTTTTAGTTTTTCATTGTTAGTTTCTCTCTGCCTACGCTAACAGTGTTAAAAAGAGAGACTTCGCACCAAACTCCAAGAAAGGGCTACAGAATGTGATCTAAGATTTGGGTTTGTGAATGAGTGAGAAAGGGGAAATAGGCAAGGTTGCCATGGTGTTTGGATGCTGCACTTCTTTGTGCCAAGCAGAGAGACTTGCTTGCCTAGCCTGGTGAACAGGCTTCTGCCATGATTGAAAAAGTCCAGAGAAGTGTCTTGTGTGTACTGCAACAGACTAAATATACCTCAACATGCACGGTTACTCCCCCTAAAATTTATTATCGTAGGATGGCTATGAGGAAAAATGAATTGAGGCATACCAACACATTGAGTTCTCTGAGACTGTGCCACTGAAGGTCATGAAAATGGCTAGATTTGCCCACAACCACACTTTTCCATAGTTCTTTCAATGCGGAGCCAGGTGGAAAAAATGCAGATTTGTCTGTGGATTTTCTGCTTGCTAGCACCTGGCTATGCAATCAACAGTTCCAGTAGTCATTTATCACTGTATTTAATTGCCATGTTTGTATCACATACATACAATAATTTAGAGAGAATTCTGCTTATGTTGTACTTCATTTTTGCAACTGCTGTGATGGGGAGCTTAATTTTTAATGAACTAAAAATACATTTCACAAATGAAATTGTTACTTCAGTTTTAAAAGTTCTTTAGTCTCTTTGCATTACATGTGGGGACTACTGTCAGGCAGTACTTCAAACTTCAGTAAGATGTAGTCTTTCTGAGATAAGAGAATTAAAAATTCTCATTTGGATTCATCTCCTAACCCTTGTCAAATTATACCAAAAAACATCTTTATAAATTGTGAGACTGTGGCTAATATACAGTAAACCATGTATCAGTTTTGTCATTAAACCTGATTATCAGTAGTAGTAATTGCAGTGGTAGTATCATTCAATTATTTATTGAGCCCTATTTTTGAAAGCAGTACCTCAAAGTACCCACATGGCATGGTGATATACAGTCTTTTCTGATTTAAGGTCATTTCATGAGGTTTTTTTATCTTGTTAGATCTCACAAACAGCTATTTTGTACAGATCACCTGAAAGAAAATCACCCTGACTAACAACTAGATACATGACCTAGCAATTAGTAGGTCAGCAACGAAAGCATACTGTGTTGCCTAAAAAATAGCATTCTTAATAAACCTGACTCAGATATCACCAAGTAGTGCGTAGTATGCTTCCAATAATTACCGACTTAGTAATTTTCCTTACAGAAAAATGTTATTTATTTTTAAAGGTGTTTCAGATTCAGTTAATGGATTGAAAATAATCTCACATACTTACCAGATAGGGGTTTAATACTTTGATTTGTATATGTACACAGGCAGGCAGGCGTACACACACAAACACAACTACGCTTTGTAGTGCATTATACTTCATGAAACAGCTATAAATAAATATCACCCTGTAAATAAGATGGTTCATAGGAACTGGGAGTTTAAGATTCATGAATGATGATGATTCTCCCAATGGAAGCAGTGATGCACACAGCTCTGAGATGGGGCAGTACACTTGGTCGTACATAGGTTCAAACCCCGAGTTCCCTAAAGAATCTGGGAGCAGGTAGATCTGCAGCACAGCCAGGGTGGCAGAGTTTACAGCCTGGTTCGTGGCGGGTTCAGAGAGCTCAAGAAAAGCGAGGCGTACCAGAAGAGCACAGCAAGGGACTGCAAGCCTTCCGAGGGTCCCTCCTGGGAGAGCCCAGGCACAGCCATGCTCCTCAGGAGCAGGGCACACTCAGCCTCGGCTGCACCGTCTGTCATGGTGAGGAACAGTATCGTAACCTGGCCCTCAAATATTTATGACTTAATAATCATTTAAAGTGTACTTTTAGGAAAGCGTACAATAAAATTATACATTTCAGTGCTAGTTTCTGGACAAGAAAACTGCTATAAAATTACACATCTCTCTTTCACAGGTCTCTGGATTAGCTTTGAATGCAAGGAAGGGAGAGGGAGGTATTTGTAGTGCTGCTTCTGGGACCGGCGTCAGCACTTCTGTCACCACCCCCGCCATGAGTAAGCAAAGATATGGGGCGCACACACTAAAAAATGGCTTTGCTCCAAGTAGCACATTTCTTTCAAACACACACTCGGGGCTGAGAATATTGAAAAATGGTTACAATGTCTGGTTAATGTTTTGATCACCTCATATGGTCCCATATATAGCTCCTTTCTTGTGTACATTGGTGGCAGCATAACAAAGGCTCTCAGAGATCCAAGAGTCATTCATATTCATTGTTTTTCCCATTGTCTAACTTTGATTATGCACAGTTTTCTTAAGAGAAACTGCTAAGAAGCAATCATTCAAGGGCGAGTAGACACAATGGGGCCACTTGTGCAGGTTTTTTGCTGGCAAAGTTCCTCTTGAAATCAGGTGAAGGAAGCAGTTGTTTTGTTTAAGAACTGAAATCGGTTGATTTTTGAGAAGCCAGACATTTCGTCTGAAAAGATGTCAAGCGGGTTAACTTTGTTGACATTGGAGAGTTCTGTCCTATGTGATGGGGAATTTCATTCAAGTACAAAGTGCAAGGCTGGGCCCAAAGATGTGTGAAAGCAGTAGATCCTTTTTCCTTGAACTTTTGATTGTAGATATTTTCATACTTCTTAAACTTCATCGTTCCAAAAATAAAATAAAATAAAATAAAATAAGTTTTAATTTACAAAATATGGTCATATGAAAATGTTGAGATGTGGACTAATGTGTAGGAATCTGAGCAAGGCAGGCCAGAAATAGGCATGGCTGAGCAAAGATCTGCTCCTCAAACTGAGAAGTAAGAAAGGAATGCACAGGCAGCGGAAGCAGGGAGAGGTTACGCTGGGGGAGTAGAGGGATATGGTTTGAGTGTGCAGGGATTAGGTCAGGAAAGCCAAGGCAAAACTGGACTATTACTTGGAAAGGGACATGAACAAGACGGGATTCTGTAAATTTATAGTTAGAAAAGAAAGGCCAAGGAGAGTGCATTCCCCTAATAAGCAGGGGTGATGGATATGGAGGAGGCTGACGTACTCAATGAGTTCTTCACCTTGGTCTTCACTGGCCATCAGACTTTTCACAACTGTCAAGTGCCCAGATGTCTGGGTGGGTGTGAGGGGAGTGAAGTCCTTCCCACTGTAAGCAAGCAGCAGTTTCAGGATCAGCTGATGAAACTGAATAGCCCCAAGTCCATAGGATCAGAGGACATGTATTCCTGAGGGAACTGGCTGATGTTGTTCCCAGCCACTCTCCACCATGTTTGAAAAGTCATGGTGGTCAGGTGAAGGTGACTGAGAAACGCTGCTCCTATTTTTAAAAAGGGGAGAATGGAAGATCAAGGGAACTACGGAGCAGTGAGCCTCACCTGGGAAGAACATAGAGCAGACCCTCCTAGAAGATATGCTAAGGC